>JAODUJ010223432.1:0-10471 GCA_027564615.1 Psolus chitonoides
GGTTTTATAATCCTCTCTGCTCAATGGCATTCACTTATTCTTTTGTTACTGGGTGAGCGTTTTGTTTTGGCGTAAGTTGACGCATCGATGATTTTCATTCCCACACACATCTCTCCAGGATCCTTAGCACACACAAAAACACAAGTTTGATTCAATGTTGTACCTAAGACAATATAGCCTACCTTCGCAGTGTCCAGTTATTGTAGTAATTCTTAGGCCTAGCCCTATTGTAATTTGCATGTATGCACTAGTAATTGTAAAGCTGTACTAGCTGCTGGTTTTGGATCGTTTTTTGTAAGTTATAAGTTATGACACACAATTTATGATAACATTCACAATTTATGATAACATTGACAATTTATGATAACATCCTTCCAAATATATGCAACAACATTACCAAGTAGTATCTAAACTCTAACCTGTGATTCTAAATGAATGTCTGGTTTGATGTTTTCAAGGTTTTTCTGGTATTTATTCCACATTTTTTTAACAAACACTTTCCACTTTTGGGCAGAAGGCTGGGTGAGCGTTTTGTTTTGGGGTCAGTTGACGCGCATCAGTAATTTTCATCCTCACCCTTGAGTCATATCGTAATTTGCATGTATGCACTAGTATTTGTGAAGCTGTCACGGTAGCTGCTGGTATCGGATCGTTAAAAAAAAAACCTGTTTGCCTAAACTACAACTGATGACACACCACCAGTTTGCATTGACAATATATGATAACATTCTTCCGAATATGCCACATCATTACCAAGAATTATTTAAACCCTAACCTGTGATTATAAATGAATGTCTGGTTTGATGTTTTCAAGGTATTTATTCAAAAAAAGAATTAACAAACACTTTCCACTTTAGGGCAGAAGGCAGGGCGGATAGATAAGGGGCGAGTGGGAGGGAGAAGAGTATGGTGTGCGTGCTAGAGAGGGAGCTGGAAGGCGGTTGGTGTGCTTATCAAAATCGGTGCAGAGCCTGGCCAAGGCTTATTGGTGTCGGTCGGTGTAGGTATATGCACTCTCCGAGTGCTGATTTTTAATTAAATTATGTTTTCCTCCAACAGCAAGACTGGTACGACGATTTCTATCTCCCTCCAATTGAGACCAGTTCTACCGGTCTTCGTGGCTGGTGCCTCCCCAGATGGATAAACCAGTACTCCATTGAGCCGATACCTCCCAAGGAGCTCAGCCAGATATATCCCATCATGTCCTGCGCCATCAACCACACCATGCTGGCCATATCTTACTACTCCAACCGTCTCGAGGACGGGTATAAATTTAAAGGGGAGTTGTGTAACAGCACCATGGAGTACATGTTCAATAACGCCATCAGCAGCGGCAACACCGCCCACCTCGAACATTTGGAGCACTCCGACCAAATCAGCGCTACTCACGCTCTCGGCATTCTGGAGGAATACGACCACCCCGGGAAACTGGACTGGGACACGGATAGCATCCTCGCCCAATACCGGGAGCTCGGGATTGATCTGCCGGAGGATGAGTTACCGACAGGGCTAGCCATGGAGATTGTAACCCCGTCCTCGGAGGATAGCGCTCTTTGTAATCACGTCGCTGCACTAGACCCCGACGAGTCAGAGGCACTGCTCTTCACCTTCGATAAGCAGTTCATGGTTTTTGTCCCGACTACCGACGGCCGGATTCTCCTCCTTGACGAGCACCCTCATCCCGTCCTAGATGCTGGAGGGGTCATCCTCGTGGCACCGAAGACGCCGTTCCATGTCCAACACCTGCTCAACCAATACTACTTAGAGCATCTTAAGTCATCATTCAACCTTGGACAGGGCACCAAATTCAGCTATAAAATGCCGCCATTGACGCCAATACCCCCATTCCCGTGTATCGAGGAACAACAATGATACAATTAGACAGTGCAATACGTTTTGAATTCATAACTATTTCACAACAACTTGTGGAAACCGAAACATTTTCGATTTTTTACAAAATTGGGGAAAAACGATCTTGGACATTGTTGACGACATAAAAGGTTAACTTGAGGTATTTTGGTGCAGATTATGAAAACTTGAAACATTGGTTAATACTGGTGATGATGACAACAAACATGGCGCTGGCTTTGCTCCAGTCGCGTGTGATGGTAGTATTTTCATGGACACCGTGTGAGAATGAGAGCATATGGGAAAGAGGGAATAAGTGTCAGCAATCCTATACATATTATTAAAATGACGTCATCAGAATGTATAAGACGGATGGAAATAACGAAGAAGCGTTCAAATATGGGAATAGGAAAGGATATGACGTCATTTATTAGAATATATACAAGGGGATATGAGGATACGACACATGAACTATGTGGTATAAATGCAGTTGAATGGACGTGTTTATAATGAGTTATCGGTGCATGCCACTTCAGATGACGTCATTATAATGTACGGGACTGATGGACATGATGAAGAAGCGATCAAATATGGCAGTACGAAAGGAGGTGACGTCATTCATTCAAATATACAAGAGGATATCGGAGGATGAAGGACAAAGGAGGTATGTGGTAAAAGTGAAGTTCAGTGAAGTGTTAATAATGAGTAATCAGTGAATGGCGATCTTCCAAGACGTCATCAGAATGAATGTACGAGACGGATGGACATGGTGGAGAAGCGTTCAAATACGGGAGTACGAAGGGGGATGACGTCATTCATTGGAATATACAAGAGGATATTGGAGGATAAAGGAGGTGTGTGGTAAAGTGAAGTTTAATAAAGTCATCAGAATGTACAAGAGAGATGGACCTGATGGAGAAGCGTTCAAATATGGCAGTACGGAAGGCGATGACGTCGTTCAATACGAGGATACGGCAGAGGAGCCACGGGGTATGAGGATATTGAGGGGAGTGTTTACAATGTGGTATCGGTGAATATCATTCTTTAGATGACGTCATCAGAATGTAAAAGACGGGTGGACATTGTGAAGAAGCGTTCAAATATGACAGCACGGAAGACGATGACGTCATTCATTATGAGGATACGGCAGAGGAGCCACGGGATATGCCGGAGAAGCTTGAGTAGAGTGTTTACAATGAGTCATCGGTGAACGCCATTTTTTAAATGACGTCATCAGAATGTACAAGACGGATGGACACTGTGGAGAAGCGTTCAACTATGGCAGTAGAGAAAGCGATGACGTTACCATTATGAGCATACGGCAGGGGCGCCATGGGGTATGAGAAGCTCGAGTAGAGTGTTCACAATGAGTTATCAGTGAACGCCATTCTTTAAATGACGTCATCAGAATGTACAAGACGGATGGATACTGTGAAGAAGCGTTCAAATATGGCAGTAGGGAAAGCGATGACGTCATTCATTATGAGGATACGGCAGAGAAGCCATGGCGTATGAGAAGCACGAGTATAGTGTTTACAATGAGTTATCAGTGAACGTCATTCTTTAAATGACGTCATCAGAATGTACAAGACGGATGGATACTGTGAAGAGGCGTTCAAATATGGCAGTAGGGAAAGCGATGACGTCATTCATTATGAGGATACGGCAGAGGAGCCATGGGGTATGAGAAGCCTGAGTAGAGTGTTTATAATAAGTTATCAGTGAACGCCATTCTTCAAATAACGTCAACAGAATGTACAAGACGGATGGATACTGTGAAGACGCGTTCAAATCTATGTATGGCAGTACGGAAGGTGATGACGTCTTTACGTAGAATGTATAAGAGCATATGAGGATAGACAGAGGAGTTATGTGGTATGAAGAGAGTGATTGGAGTGATCGGTGAATACCATCCCAGGGTGTCGGTGGGTAATAATATTGTCTTTTCTAACCTATCAGGATCCTGTCAGTGCATATCTGGTTAATTGCACACATCGTCAGATGTTCTGGTGATAGCCTACGTAAAACCCTTGATCTTCAAACAGAAACATGTTATGGTCTATCTTCTAGGCGCAAACCTCGATCTAACAGTGCCATGAAAAATGTCTTATTCTGAAACCCCCAATCTAATGTGTGGGTTGGTCACGACTGAGAAGAGAGTCATCAACTTATAATACAACGAATCTATTCCTGGGATAGCCTGCGTAGTTGCAAATACTAACACACGTTCAGTCACACCAAATATTCCCCTAATACCTACTATTCACCTGCCAGTCAGCTCGATTGATATTTTGTATGGCGCTTCCACTCACCCCTCAAAATAGTTAATCGTCAGCAATTAGCAAACTAGCGAAAAACCTGCCGCCACCCACAAAAACCAAGCAGAGATCGAACAAAATTCACAGGGTTGTATATGTGGTTGAGAGGGAGGGGCAGGGGTCTTCTATGCATATCAACTCAACCGACCGTTGTCTTGTAGGCCTATCAACCTAACCGGGCTTCAAATATTCGCATTATTGTGTTCATCAATGAGCATCTTGTCGATATCCTCAAAATGCAGACGAATATTAGCTGTAATTAGGGACCGTCTGCATCCAGCTAGAATGGGTGAATGTTTAGCCGATTTGTAGATGATAAGAGAGGTGGTAGCAACTTGTTCGTCATAACTGCAGAACAGCCTGACTGAACGCATCCGATAATTGCCCAAAGGTAATCACTCGCACACAAGGCAGCAAAAACCGCGAGACCATGAACCATAGGCATATGATACAGTTCAGACAGGGGTTGGTGAGTGGTGGGAGACTATATTTCCTAAAACTTGGAGCGTAGATGCCATATGTTTTTTTTGTCCTACATCAAATGTGCATTTTTTTGTCGGGCCTTTACAAAATCTTCTGCTAAACATGGTCTGTGTGGAGGAGGGGGGGGGTGGCTTGCTTTTTCTCGCGGGTGTTACAACTATGTCATGAACATCAGGAAGTAGGTCTTTAACCCACTTGTTTTCAAAGTTCTTACAGGAATCGATGTAGGTATATGTCTAGGCTGTCCAACAGACCACTATACCACGCAGATATTTGGGTGCAGGAGGAAGAGATAAACTTAGGAGCAGGTTCAGCGATTGATTGAGTTCTCACCGATTGAGGTAAGGCGATCACTATATTTTATGCACTTTGTTACTGTGGTCAATGCGTGGTATGAGCTCCACCACCACCCTCCATGTACTATGGTTCTGTGGTAGCATGAGGTCAAGGAAGGGGTATGTCACCCGGAAGTAACAGCGGACGAAGTAGTAGCTGCAGGGGCAATGGGCTCGTGAACGGTGAATGGTCTTGCTCTGGGATATTGGGGGAATGAAGATATCTACATGGAGAGGCACAAGGGGAAAAGGGTCTGATGAATCAATGCCTTTAAGTTTTGACCCCACGGTTCCCATCGAGGTTGCAGATAGAACATCCAAAGCGCCGTGTAATGGACTAGAGTATGAACGACGGATTAACTTATTGGCTGACTGAATGAATTATTGGATGGCTGAATGGCTGACTGACAGACTGAATGGCTGACGGACTCACTGACCGAATGAATGAACAAATGAATGACTGACTGACTGACTAAATGAATGAAAGGCTGACTGGATGAATGGTGAATGTCTGAGAGTGACTGACTGACTGACTAAATGACTGACTGACTGAATTACTGACTGGCTGACTGAATGAATGAATGACCGGCTGACTGACTGGCTGACAGACTGACTGAATGAATGAATGACTGGCTGACTTATGACTGAACAAATAGCTGACTGGCTTACAGACAGGCAGACTGACTGACTGAATGAATCAATGATTGGCTGACTGATTGAATAACCGACTGACTGAATGAATGAATGGCTGATCAATTCAATAACTGACTGACTGAATGAAGGAATAGCTGACAGACAAACAGACAGACATACTGACTGAATGTATGGCTGGCTGACTGGATGACTGAATGAATGGCTGACTGGCTGACAGACGGACTGACTGACTGAATGAATGAATGGCTGACTGATTGAATGACTGACTGACTGAATGAATGGCTGACAGACAGACAGACAGATAGACAGACAGACAGACATACTGACGACTAAATTAATGGCTCGCTGACTGAATGACTGAATGAATGGCTGACTGACAGACTGACGGACTAATTGACTGAATGAACGAATGGCTGATTGATTGAATGACTGAAAGATTGACTGAATGTATGGCTGGCTGACTGGATGACTGACTGGATGGCTAACTGGCTGACAGACGGACTGATTGCCTGACTGACTGACTGACTGACTGATTGAATGACTGACTGACTGGATGAATGGCCGCCAGACAGACTGACTGACTGACTGACTGACGGGCAGACATACTGACTGACTGAATGAATGGCTGGCTGACTGAATTACTGACTGAATAACTGACTGACCGACTGACTGACTGATCGAATGAATGAATGAATGGCTGACAGACAGACAGACATACTGACTGACTGAATGCATGGCTGGCTGACTGGATGACTGAATGAATGGCCAACTGTCTGACTGAATAGCTGACTGACTCAATGAATGGCTGGCTGACAGGATGACTGGATGAATGGCTGACTGACTGACTGACTGACTAAATGAATGGCTGACTGAGTGAATGACTGACTGACTGAATGAATGGCCGACAGACAGACATACTGACTGACCGAATGAGTTGCTGGCTGACTGGATGACTGAATGAATGACAGACTGACTGACTGACTAAATGAATGGCTGGCTGACAGGATGGCTGAATGAATGGCTGACTGACTGGCTGACTGATTGATTGAATGACTGACTGAATGAATGGCTGACAGACAGACTGACTGACTGACTGACTGACTGGCTGCCTGACTGGATGACTGAATGAATGGCTGACTGGCTGACTAACAGAATGAATGAATGTCTGACTAATTGACTGACTGACTGAATGAATTGCTGACAGACAGACAGACATATTGACTGACTGAATGAATAGCTGGCTGACTGGATGACTGAATGAATGACTGACTGGCTGACTGACTGAATGAATGGATGTCTGACTGATTGAATGACTGAATGAATAGCTGACAGACAGCCATATTGACTGACTGAATGAATGGCTGGCTGACTGGATGACTAAATGAATGGCTGACTGGCTGACTGACTGAATGAATGAATGACTGATTTAATGACTGACTGAATGACTGAATGAATGGCTGACAGACATTCTGACTGACTGAATGAATGGTTGGCTGACTGAATGACTGAATGAATAAATGGCTGGCTGGCTAGCTGACTGACGGACTAATTAACTAACTAACTGACTGACTGACTGAATGAATGGCTGACAGATTGACTGACTGACTGAATGGCTGACAGACAAACAGACATACTGACTGACTAAATGAATGGCTGGCTGACTGGGTGACTGAATGAATAGCTGACAGGCTGACTGACAGACTAACTGACTGAATGAATGAATGAATGAACAAATGAATGGATGACCGAATTGGCTATCAATCTGAATAAAAGAAAAATTGTTCGTGTGCATCATGTAGAGGCTGACCAACTGACCGATAGACTTATTCGAGGCCAGCATGCAGACTTATTGGTTCACGGACTAACTGATAGACGAACTGACTGAATGGCTATAGTACGGTTGAATTGGTAACAGACTGAGCGACAGACAAACAGACCGAATGACTGTATGGCTGGCTGGGAAAAACAGACTGACTGATAGACGAACTGCAATGTTTTTGACTGACTTGCTGAATGAAAGTCTTGATGGCATAACTGTGTTGACTGACTGATTGCTTAGAGGGCTAGCTATACTTAAATACTTAGAGGTCCAGATGAAGACAAAAAACACAAGAACCTTTGGTCATCACCCCAGAAATAGCCTAACTGCTCGGCGTTGAGAGCTTGGCATGTACCCCCTTCCCCAACCTCCCACTCACCCCACCCCACCACTGACCTAAACACCATCTAGCGCACGATCCTGCTCTCCCTGGTGCGCTGTATACGATGCAACCAATAAACGTCGCTGCTAGGCCTATGGTCTAACCTGACTTGATATTTTTCTTCTACTGAAGATTCCAACTTACAATTTCCATCGTCGGGATAATTTGTCAAGATGTCATTTGTTGTGCTGATTACGTCGCTGATCCTAATTTCTAAAGCACAAACCACACAGAAGATAACTAATCCCCCATTACCATTCGAAGATGATTAGAATATGAACAACGAACTAAACAACTGAAACTGACCAGGCAACAGATCTAACCGATTTTAGAAGTCCCTTTAATTTTCAACACAGCGGTGTAATTTTTCTTTCTGTGGGTAGTGAAAGTGGGTTATACTTCATGTAGGCTACCTGAATCCATTCATCACTCCCTTACACAAATGTTCTATAGAATTATATAGAAGTGCCTATAGAATTCTATAGAACTCTATAGAATCCATGCCTTTCCATAGAATCGGAATCAAATTTTCTATAGAATCTAAACTTTCTATAGAGTTCTATAGAATAATACCTCTATAGAAAAAAATCTATATACTTTAAGAAAAAAGTTCTATAGAAACTAGCAAGCGTTTCTATAGAAATGTTTTTCAGATTTCTATAGAGAAACTGAACAGATGCCGAACACATTTTGATCAATTAATAATCCAAGAGAACTAAGAAAGGAAATCATATAGGAAATCATATAGCAACCATGTAGGCTACAGGTACCTCACAATCTATATATTTTGTAATAATATGTCCTTGTATAGAAAACCTGACACAATGATGTAGTTTCTTCTCACACTTCTATAGGATTTATATAGACTTCTATAGAATATCTATTGAAAAATCTCTATAAGATTGTTCCATACTAACAATGGGGAAACTGGATTTATTTTCCCACATTTCTTTATTGAAGGGAAGTCATGATCATTTTTAACATCATTTTGATGTTTTTAGTATCGTATCGTTCAACAGAAAATGATAATTAGTTTTTCTACCTATTCAGATAATGTAACATTCTGTTGTGATGGATTTTCCCTATTAATTTCAAATTGTTGAGCAAAGTTCTAAAAACTGAAGAAGTAGGACTATTGTCATAGAAACTTTCGACCGGGTATGATGTAGCATATTATTGATAAGTAAAATGTACACGAACAGAACAAAATCAACCATTGTTTTAATTTGTTTGAAATGATATGATGGTTACAACTAGTGAATAAAAGCTATACATGAAACCTAAGGTATTTTGCTGCTGTCATTTTATATTACAAAAATTGTTGATATGTTCGTCATTTAAAGTCAGTGTCTCTGGATGCACCTTTGAAAATGAGCTGACAGTGATTACTTCTTAAAGCCGATTCACGAAGGCGTTGAATTACTTATTTCCCACAATTAGTAATTTTACGGTAACCTATATAATGAAGAGAATTGCTGATTATTATTTGGAGTTTGTATAGAGATTCTTTAGGAAGCTCCGTATAGATTCTTCAGAGATTCTTTATAGTTTGTATAGAGATTCTGAAGAAAGCTTAATAGAAATTATTTAGAGATTCTAAAGAAAGCTTAATAGAAATTCTTTAGAGATTGCATAGAGATTCTAAAGGAAGCTTTATAGAAATTCTTTAGAGATTGTATAGAGATTCTAAAGAAAGCTTTATAGAAATTCTTCAGAGATTCTTTAGAGACTGTATAGAGATTCTAACGAAATCTTTATAGAAATTCTTTGGAGATTCTTTAGAGATTCTTTAGAAAATTTTATTTTCGTATAGAATTCTATAGAACTTTTTGTAAAAGATAACATAGTATACTTTCCCATCTAAGTTAACGCAAAAATTTGGGTGGATTTTCGAACAACCATGCCCCTACAAAATACACATAATATGGGATTATAATATGTACTGAAGGATGTTGATGTAGCCTACATTCTGTTTATCAAGAACGCATGGGAAATTAACGCAGAACGCGCGCATAAAAACAACATTGATGGTCAGCCACCATGCATGCTATATAAACAAAGGACTACCACAGCAATCACATAGCCAGTGCGCACGAAGTGCGCGAAAAATGGTGGGAGGCAGCTATACCATGGAAGTTTAATACGCAAAATGAATTATGACCAACACTAACTCGTGTGCAATTTTTTTGTCACGTCTGGCTATCATGCATGTCAAATGCGCCTAAACAAAACTACCACAGCAACAAGATAGCCAAAGCGCACGAAGTACGCGAAAAATCTGTAGGTCCAGCTACCATATCAGATATTACTGCCAGACAGGGCGTAGATCATGGGGGTGTCAGGGTGTCGTATCCCATCAGTAAGGCCAGTGAGGTCCTGACCCCCTCACTTTTCAGTACGAATCTACGACCTTGCCGGCGTGCCGCCATATGCATAAAACGGTCACAATAGGTCAATGTGGGTAAATTCACATGGGGCCCGTATCGGTTTCCACCGATATCCGATAATATTTGGCGCATGCAGTGATTCCGCCTCGTATGGTCGCTAAAAACGCGAGTAGACCTACTATGCTTCATTCGTATCCAATGAATGCATGTGCTTCATCGTTTGTGATGTTAATAAGACCCATGTA
>JAODUJ010223543.1:0-10471 GCA_027564615.1 Psolus chitonoides
AAAGTAGACTAATTGCCACTAGGCTTGCTATAAACAAGAAGCTATGGGATAGCTAGAATTCTATTGAAAAGAATACCGGTACCAACTTAACTTGTGCAACATTTGATGTAACCTTTTACCCAACTTATAAACAATGAAACTTTTATCAGTTTTGGGTACCAGGATAGGATTTACTATTTTACCCATAGTTGGGGGCTGTATGGTACTTCCACCCGGCAGAAGCAGCTGCAGTGCAGGCAGTTTGGTAGCTTCACGCCACAAGGCGGAAGTGGATATCGGTGTTCCTCCGACAACCTCATTGAATTGAATACAAATTTAATCATTTTGTGAGACTCTAGTAAATATTATGACCCCATCTGTGCATTCTGTGTGGACATAACTATGTGGAAATAAACCAAGATTATTGCTCAAATAATTATCCACAATAATTCTTCTTCATCAGGTGGACATATGGTATTTGATGAGAAGGACATAGAGCTTCACGCAGAGTACATCCTCATCACGGATGGGGGATCGCTGACCGTGGGGACCGAGGATGAACCATTCCAACACGAGGCTACCATCATGCTCCACGGAAATGTACGGTCACAAGAGCTACCAATGTTTGGAGCCAAAGTCCTGGCTGTTAGGAATGGTACTCTGGATCTACATGGTGAGTAGAGTAACTTTAACATTAGTAACCCTGTATTAGTGATGGTGGATCTTTTGACTGTTGAGACTGAGGATGAACCATTCAAACATGAGACTACCATCATGCTCCATGGACATGTACGGTCCTGAGAACTGCCGATGTTTGGAGCCAAGGTCCTGACTGGTAGGAATGGCACTCCATGAGAGGTCATCATCATGTTCCACAGAATAATAAGTAATTAGATATGTTAACATTTTATTAGTGATATTTAAAACAAGTTAAGTTAAGTTTAATAAGGATCAGCAAGGACAGTGTCCTCCTGAAAAGACCCTGTATCCAAATACACCCTAGACTCCACCACTGTCAGATTGCTGACTGTAGGGACCGATGATGAACCATTCCAACATGAGGCTACCATCATGCTCCACGAACATGTACGGTCACAAGAACTACCAATGTTTGGAGCCAAAGTCCTGGCTGTTAGGAACGGTACTCTAGACCTACCTGGTGAGTAGGACCATTAGTAACCCTGTATTTGTACTACATGGTCGGGCCATGAACTGTCATAGAGTCGGGGACCTTTGACTAGTGACTGAGGATGAACCATTCCAACACGAGGCTACCAACATGCTTCATGGACATGTATGGTCACAATAACTGCCAATGTTTGGAGCCAAGGTCCTGACTGTTAGGAATGGCACTCCATGAGAGGTCATCATCATGTTCCACAGAATAATAAGTAATTAAATATGTAATATTTTATGAGTAATATTTAAAATAAGTTAAGTTTAATAAAGAAAAGAAAGGACAGTGTCCTCATAAAAAGATCTTGTATCCAAATACACCCTAGACTCCACCACTGTCAGAAAAATAAGCATCAATCCCATTCTTGAATGCATTCACAGTACTAGCATACACCATCCTCGGGCAAACCATTCCACTCCTCCACCACCCTGAGAGAAAATAAATATTTCCTGACATCCAACCTACAATAGTTACTATGAAGCTCAAGACCATGTCCCCTAGTGTGTGTGTCATGGGACAAAGTGAAAAAATCATCAAACGCAAGCTTATCAAAACCATGAACAATCTTAAAGACCTGAATTAGGACCCCACGTAGACACCTATCAGCTCAAGCTCAAAAGGCCCAGTATTGCATTCTGATGAACCAACCAGTCTGGAAACACTGCACAGGTGTGCGCCGAAAATGTTGGGGTTAATCAACTTTCTCATTATTTAACATTTTCTTGAGTATTCTAGGAACGATCAGTCTCTGAATTTTTCCCTTTCAAGTTCCCTCTATTTTTTCTGAAGACAAAAAGAAAGCCAACCAAAATTTTGGAAAGGGGGGGGGGGCATCTGGATCCGTCCCTGGATAATTCTCAGTATATGCTCCCAAGATATGGAATAGACATGTACCAAACACATAAAGAACAGTAATTATGTAACATTCAGGTCTCTCCTTAAGTCTTCATCCCACATTATTCCTTCTTCACCGGCCCACACGGGCCATGCCAACTTAGTTTCTCTGAAGTTAGAGAAAGGAATGTAAGGAATGTCAGTCCCATTGAGAGGTACTATTGGGCGTATTTCAGAGCCTAAACAATAAGACTTGAAAAATCATTGAAACAAAGAAATATACATGGAAATTAATTTGTGGACTTCTTTTAGCTTTGAACAGTTTTTCTATTGAAATACAATTTTTCAAACCTAAATTTGTTACTATGAGTCATCGAGCAGTGGCCGCGGAATTAACAAAAATGTGCAAGAAAATGATCACTAACTTTTGATGTACTCACCCGTTTTGACATTTTTGAAGTGGAATTTGCTATCAAATATGGTCAACAGTCAACCTACATAATTAAAAATTCACATTTGTTACGCTCTAGGTCATAGAACCGGGTCTCGGACTTTGCCCAATACAGCTATTTGGGGATTACTAATGTTTATTGTTCCAACTCCTGTTGACCTCGGTAATGGGATTTTTGACAGATTTCATGAGGTGAGTGGGCAATTCGTTCGATCGAACAAATTGGAAACTACCGTCACGGTGGCTTCAGAGAAAGATAGTTGACAGGTAAATTGATCGTGTGGGATGTGTTACAAATGATGGTTGGAAATGATTGTGATTACTGATCAATTACATTTATCTTTCGTCCGGGTGTTCCAACTTCGAGAACTAGCCTACTCGATTTGTTTGGCCTACACAGTGACCATTCAAACAAATGACTGCATACTCCGCATTTCCCGGGGGATCGATCAAACTTCTACAACAGATGTTTAATAGGGTGATTCAAAATTGGAGAAATTTGGATTTTGAATCTCTCAAGTGTTCCAACTTCGAACTGTCTATTTGTATACGTACGTACGCACGCGCAATGGCTGCATCGCCACTAATCATGGCAGATAGCAGGGCAATTGAAGTCGCCCATCCGGGGCGTGTCTTCTTTGTCTTTAAGACCCCCCCCTCCACCTTACCCCACCCCGCAAAAAAGAAAACGATAAGCTAGGCCAAGTCAAAAAAACTAGTTTCTCGTCTCTACCTTTCGGAAAAGGGGAGGATGAGGTCACTTCTTTTTAGTAACGAATCCAAAATGGTCCTTCCTTTCAAAACAACAACTGCTTTCGCATGCACTTTTCAAGGTGGTTATTGGTTTTTACTCCGAAGACCAACTCAAACTAAAAACATTTAATTTATTGGAAAAATGAAAATACCACGATGTGGGCGAGAACGAGAAAATACAATTTTTTATTAGTTTGACCTTACCAGACAAGAGAATCCGGTTTTGCAGGATAAAGGTCAAGTGTACCCTCAAATTTGATTCTGTAATGTAATACAGAGCAATAAAAATCACACCAGTAATACTTTATTCCAACTTGGGATTCCAGCATGTTCCGTTACAGAGATATGACTGTCTGAAGTTTGCTAATTTAATCAGAGTAGAGCGGCCGCACCATATTTTCCAGAGACTAAGGAAGTGACATCATACAAAATTGGTGTTGCCCTTCTATACTCTCAATAATTTAACAATGTTCAGACAGTCATATCTCTGTAACCGAACATGCTATAAAGTTGGGATAAAGAGTTACTGGCATACTTTTTATTGCTCTATGACTTACAGATTAAATTGTTAGGGTAAACTTGCCCTTAAATCCAATTAGGTGTCTAATTCTCCGATGTACAAACTCAAGTAGCATATGCCTATTCATTATATAGTGCGTGAATAGTTACTACAGAGCAGATCTCAAAGACACTTGAAAAAAATCTCAATAGATCAACGGGCTACTAATTGATGAGCTGATTAGATCCCATTTCCTCAAGTTCTTTAAAAACTGAAAAATTGAACACATCTAAGCAATAAATCTTGTCTGTGGTATGTGCTTCAGCCCATCTGCCCGCGCAATCCTGTTAATACAGATATTCATTAGTTTTCATTTCCCCACCTGGGACATCATACGGAAGCTGCAACAAACCATTCCAAATTTGAAATTGTTCGTTTTGTTTTACTGAGGAGCAAGATTATTATATCGTGATTTCAACAAATAATTGATTTGAAAACAAGGAAAAACAGCAATGGAAGATGAATATTAGGCGTACTGTATCTCTTCCTCTCTCGGTAATTGTTTGTGACTATATAGCCTATATGCAAAACAAATGACGATACAGCACTGTTACTGCAAAAAGGGGCCGGAAAATTTTGCTACCACTCCTGATTTTGGCAAAAATCGACAGCCTGAGAATTACCGTAATGCGCCAAAATAATTACATCTCCCTCCTTAAAAATGTTCACTTTACGCCTACGAGAAAATGAATTTTCATAGCCATAGTTAGTTTGTTCAGGTCATGCCTTCAGAAGCTTTTATTCAATGGCTAAACTAGTCCTCCGTACCGACTTAGGCAGAATGTTAACGAAATTGAAACCACTTATATTCTGTTCGTCCTTCCCGCAGTCTTATTGTAATAAAACAATAGCCACTTAATAAACTGTCGGGGGAAAAACACGCGACCGTTGTGCCATCTGTCTTTTTTAAGTAACTTATCCATGCCACCAAACATTTGCATGATTCCATGCGCCCGACATATGGTAAAACGGTCAATCTTGAGAATGAACGTTTTGAGGGTAGCGACGTCAAAGTTGAACTATATGACGTTTCTTTATTTGAGGGTAATAAGTAACAATCCCCCTACCTAATAATAAAAGGGGAATAACAAATAATATTTTCCTATTTTCAACACATTTTGGTCAATTATATGAACGTTATAACATGTTTTGTAGAGTTGGACTGTTCTATCATGTGACAAGCTGAACACATTTATTCTGACATCCTCGTGACAACAAATACTTCCGTAAAACGATCTAACCTAAACTAAAGAAAGCTCACTGTATATGGATATTATTCAAGGTAAAACGGTCTAACTTCAAGATAGTTCATTGTAATGTGGATAGCATTTCAAGGTAAAATGGTCTAACTAAAAGATAGACCCATTTACCATCACATATTCAATATAATAATGACATGACTTCTAAGTAAAAGGGATGTACTAAGTTAAAGTTAGCTCCTTTTACCACCAAAGAGCTGTAGTAACAACGGTTTATCTTAAAAATAGACCGTTCTACCATCTGAAATGCAGCAAAAGATGCGTCATGGAGACTTGCGAGGAGCAGTTTTTCTGGATAATTGTGCCATATAAATTGAAGTATGAATAATAATTTATTATTATAATCCAATCTAAAATGGAAACTGAATATGTTGTAGAGAAAGATTTACTTTATCATAAGCTGGAAATCTCATCTAAATATCTGCTACCGGTCTTGAGATATCTCACTTTTAATACCGGTATTTTGTTATAGCAATCTCATGATGTAATGATTACACTTTTTCCACAAAAGCCTATGTATTTCTTCATAATTGGATGCCCATTTTTTTCTTCGGTATAACCGTACAACTCGGTGTGATAAGAAGCAGTTAGCTTATACAGACTTACAAAGAGATTTTCAACCTGAGTGCAACTATGACATCATAAATGATGTCAGATGCCTAATCAAAAATAAAAGTTAAAATACATTTTTCCAGATCAACAACTCCAAAACCAAAAATAATATTGCAATGGAACTTTCACCTCTGAGTTTAGTTGTTCACCCTCCCAATTGAGGCAAAAAAGGGCATCCCCATCAGCAAAATCCTGGCTACGCCACTGGTCCGAGGTTTTCATTTCTATTTGGACTATCCATTATATCTAATCCAATTTAGGTGGTTGGGTCCATGGCCTTATATAATTGACCACACTGGCAATTATGCGGAATTATATTAGACTAGTCACTTGAAATTTGAATATTGGCATTCTCTGACAAATCAGTTAGTAGCCTATATTGTTATTTTCTTCAGCTCAGTTGTATTTGAGCCTCGTTATGCTTCTTGTTAGTGGTATTGTTTGAGGCAACCATGAACATGTGTATGGCAATTATAGGAATAGTCACGTGGGTGAACTATGCAGTATTGCTTTAAATGCATTCTTTAGTTACTCTGCTGTAAACATTTAGAGACACCTTCAAAGAATAAGTGTTATTGCATACAGGTTTTAGTTTTCTCTAGGAATATTATTTTCTTGGACTCAGGGAAGGTCATATTTTCCGTTCGAAATTACACAGAAGCACATGCGTCAAGTGTGTCCGCCCGTTAGTTCGTATTCACTTTAGCTTGATATCTCATGTAGCCTAAGAGTGACCTCTATATTTTTTATAGGATATAATCCCAATCAAAGTTCAACTTAGAGGTAAGTCTCATTACATTTTAAGATTATTAGAACGGTAAAACTGTCAATGACTCGCATGCATTTCAAAATCAGAAGTAAATGCAAAGGCCAGGAAAGGAATTAGCATTACAAAGTAGGCATATATATATATATGCCATCATCGACATGTCGACCAGAACTGTGAAATATGTGGGTGGGTAAAACATTACTTCTTTAAATAAAGAAATGACCCCACCTTCAAGTCATGCCCACACAATGATATTATCTGTCACGGTCACTTAAAACATAAAACTTTTGTCCAGAATTTGAAACTTTTAATAAACAATTACCCCGATTACTGGGCCAAATGCACGTATTCGTTGAAAATTCAATTGAAGAAAAGTATTCTACTTTTGTTGACTTATGTTATGTTACTCATACAAAAATGTTACATAGAATCCTATAAAGGTCTCTATAGAACTCTGTAGAATTCTATAGAATACATGCATTTCCATAGAATCAGTATGGAATTTTCTATAGAATCTAAACTTTCTGTAGACAGATAGAATGCTATAGAATAATTCTTCTATAGAGAATCTCCTACATACTTCAAGAAACTGTACAGAATCTGTACAGAATCTGTGTGAGAACTGCACAGAATTTGTATAGAATTTGTATAGAAACTGTATACATTCTGTATAGAAACTTGATAAAATTTGTATAGAAACTGTATAAAATCTGTATAGAAAGTGTATAGTATCTGAATAGGAACTGTATAGAAACTGTATGGAAACTGTATAGAGATTCTATAGGACCATTCTTGTATGTAATTTTTTGTATAGCATTCTATGATATTTTTGTGTGGAGGTAACCACGTTTGGTGCTATATTGTGATATCGAACATAAATGAGAACCCACCTCGGTATACCCAAAATGCCTCGCATTATTCTGATACAAATCAGGATTGCCATTTGAGCTTTTTCACGGCCAAATTGTAGGAATCTGGCTGTTTGAAATCTCCCTAGCCGTCAAAAAAGGAATAATTCGACGTGGAACCAAATTTTGCTGAAATCTGCGTTTATAGGGCAATTTTTGTTCTCAATGTATGGAAACTATTCACAAATACTAACATAACTTATGCTTTGCCAAGCAGCCAAGAACGTTAGTATAAACATATTTCAATTTCAAAATATAATAAACTGTAGTCGAATATTTCACCATGAAACCAACCCCCTGTTTAGTCATTAACATGGCTTGCGGTGAATTTCAGACGATTTAGCCGCAAAGCCTAACCGCTGTATGATAACCGTGATACAGATTACAACCAGAAAATACTGTGCATTTGCATATTTGCCGTTTGTGAGAATGTTTCAAGACTTATAGTTATATGGACAACTCGACCGGCAATACAATTTGAATTATAGGTGTACACTCGGCATATTTTTAGAGACCAACAAAGTTTTATTTGGTAATAAAAAGTTCGAAATCAAATGGAATATATATAGATATAAATGTTACATATAAATGACCACCTGCTTTATATTCACCAAGACAAATTATTAGCATATTGCATACATGTCTACATGTTGGATATAACTACCCTTGGAAGTGTGAGTACTGTTCCGTTGCCCAAAGTATCCTTAAACATGCAGAATGTTCTTCTGTATTAGGATACTAGGTTATCGTGCTGTAGTGATCATCGGCGTATCCAGGGGAGGTGAAGGGGGCGCGCGCCCACGGGTAGGGAAAAAACTCCCATTGACCTTAACTTTTTCACACAGTAAACTTTCTGAGAGCGGGCCTGGGATCACATCGCGCCCCCAGGTAAAACAAATCCTGCATACGCGCCTGGTGATAGATCTAATACTTTTATGGTGTGATTGATACAGTGTCTACTAATATCTACTATATGTAATCATTATTACCTAATACTTCTTGCCAATCGATAAGATTTTCTGTAGGGTGGACGATGGCTGCGGTATCTCGCTCCATCTGCAGATTAAAATCTTCCGGAAAACGACGTTGAACTGTGGGTGGTTGAAGCTGTAGATCACGAAGTTGACACAACTGCTCAGGAGCATGAAGGACGTCGTCCAGGGGAGGGCGATAGCCCAGATGTGATCGGGCATGATATCCGTGAAGATGGTCACGATCGCATACGGCATGATACAGATGTAGTATCCGCATACCACGAAGAACATGTTCTTGGTTACCTGGACTTGCCGCGAGGAGATGCTGCGAGCGACACTGCTCTTTCTGCCGTCCTTGGTTATGACGGGACTCTTCGGCGGAGAGGTCATCAGATTCACCTTGGAAGTCTGTCGTTTGTACTCAGCGCTGTTGGCCTGCGAAGACGAAGAGGTCTCTGGTCTTTCTTTCATCGAATGGGACCTCAACCCCGCCGCGTGTGAGCAAATGTGACGGTATATCTTGATGTAACAGAACACGATTACGATGGACGACGGAATCATGTATAATATGCTGAGATAGGCAAAGGCGTCTGTCATACACACGTGGAACCTCGCAGTGTATCCGATACCATCCAGCATGACAAACACTGGTATTATGTACAAGAGGAACGGGAAGGTCCACGCAAAGAAGAGCATCCCCGTGACCACGACCTTATTGAAGATGTTCACGTAGGAGGTCCGGGATCGCGTGATCAGGATGAACCGATTGAAGGCGATATAGGCGAGGTTTAAGGTACTGCTACCGACACCTACCCAGATGAGACAAGCACCGAGCGTACAGAGAGGTTGAGGGTACGGCAATTCATCGTGAATGAACGAGACGACGGAGAAAGGCATCCCACAACAGGTCATGAAGTCGGCAACGGCGAGGGTGAAAACGAAGATGTTAGTCTTCGTCTGTAACTTCCTGGAGAAAATAACGGAAAGCATTACTAGTCCGTTCCCGAAGAGACCGACCACACAAACCACTGCAAGACATACTGCTAACGTGTACCGGATCTTGAAAGGATAGGGTGGGTACTCCGTAGTGGGAATTACTTGAGTACTCAGCAAGTCTTCCACGTCCATATTATTACTTGTTGGGTTGGTGAATATGTCTTCCATATTGGTACTTGTCCTAAAGGAATGTAGAAAAAACTGAGTTCCTAAAATTAGTCGGCACTGAGTTTAGGTAAATGGTCAACAACGCTACAAATCAGCGGCTGTTTCCGATTACCAGGATTATCTGGAACGACAAATAAACGAGTTGCATCCGTTTGCGAACTTGTTCAGTTGAAATTGTCGTGAAGGTTTTGTGAGATAATAGGCTATAGCTGAAGTAATAGAATCAAGAGTGGTTTTAATTATCAAAACTGTCACACAAATCCTTCCAGTTACAAAACGTAGTAAAATACTTTGTTATCTCTGTTCGATTACAGCTTTATTTCTGCATCAAACGAGATGAATGCACTAATTGCGTTGATAAGGACAATCTCAGTCAAGAAATGTAAACATAAGTCTTTGGAATAGTGTTCCGTGATTTTATTGGACAGCGTTACTGGAATATAAATAAACTGACTACGATTCCGGAGTACACGACGAAGTTACGTTGGTTGCTAAACGTGTTAATCGCTTACTTTTGTCAAGCAATAGGAACAAACAATGTCCAATCCAAATCCAAAAGATAGGCACGGTGCAAACAAAATTCGTGTTTTAAAACCTTGTATGGGCTATATCCTTCTATAATCGACGAAGGTTAAGTTTAGAATAATGTGCTTAGTAGTCACGCCGCTTTTTCTTGTACATCGCAGCCCAACTTGTTGTGTATAGGCCTAGTTTTAGTTTCATTTTTACCAAAAGCAATCCACCTTTACTTAGTATAAGACCTTGCAGTGTAGGTGATATAGCAACATGATACCAACTATACGGACAGTAATAGAACAGGCCTAAATACCTTCCTGTATTGGGCTCTCGTTGTTTTTATACTGTACTCAATTACGACAGGTAAGCATTTGACAGGAAACAAAGTTTGGTGTAGGAACAACATCCAAAAAAGTTCACCCGTCGATCGGGTTGTTGAAGTTTATGTATCCAAGAGGGAGCCCAAATGATTTTAAAATAACCTTGCTAAATAGGCCAGGGTAGTTTAATGTGGCG
>JAODUJ010223653.1:0-10470 GCA_027564615.1 Psolus chitonoides
TCATGGTTAATACTTGGTTCCTATTGCTTTTTGGTGTAGGTCAAATGTCAACAGAGGTCAAATACTGTGAAAACCTTTTAACCACCATAACTTGATATGTACACCAAACTTTTGAGATCATGCTTTGTATGTTTGTTCATGTAGTTAGTACATGGTCCCTGTTATTGTCAGCAGAAGTTAACATGCAGAAATCAGCACTGAAAATCTTCTGAGCAACATTACTTGGTAATGTCAACTTCGGTTGTTGACATCATACTTGTTATGTGTTTCAATTCAATTTTTCTGGCAAGGAATCACACTGCAGAGTTGCAAGCGTGTTTTTAGTGGATATCCACGGTCATTTGGGTTTAACAGGGGTAAAAAGTTGAAAACATAACCACACATCCCTGCAAAGTTCATATTTGGTGTGTAGGTCAGCACCAAAAGCCTATTGATTATAGTAGATATCCAAGGTCATTTGAGGTCAATAGAGGTCAAACACGTAAGCATATTACCTGAAAAGTGCAAATGTCTATAAAATTCATACTTGTCATATGGTTTGCCCACATGGAGTACAAGACGATTATGTTTTCAGTGCAGTTGCAAGGTTGTTTGAGTTCAACAGGGATCAAACACTGAAAACCTTGTGATCATGATATCTGAAAAATGCCAGCTTTTACAAATTTCATATGGCATGTAGTTTCCCCACACTGAGTAGATGGACCCTATTGATTTTAGTGCAGTTCCAAGGTCAGTCATGTCAGTAGAGGTTGAACACCTAAAAACTATATAATCGTGATATCTCAAGAATGCCAACCTTCACAAATTTGATATTTAGCATGTAGCTTCCACACATTGAGCACATGGACCCTATTGACTATAGTGTAGCTTTTTAGGTCATTTGAGGTCAAACACTGAAAACCTTGTAATCGCGATATCTTAAAATGCCAACTTTCACTAATTTCATATTTGGCATGTAGCTCCCCCACACAGTACATGACATGTCTTGATACTTGTGGGTCTGGAAGCCGCGATGGCAGCGCCCTGATGATCCTTGACTTTGCAAGAGGTCATGGCCTGAGAATAATAGGCTCATGGTTCTAGAGACCCAACAAAAGACGCAGGTCTTGGTACTTCAACAAGGGGGTCACCAAGAAGGAGATAGATCATGTGCTCATGGATGAGAGATGGAGGATGATCATGAACTTTTCAGGAGTGCTCAATTTTTCTTTGCTGACCACCACGGGTTACTGGTTGCTACCCTGAAGCTGCATTCTGGATACCTGAGGAAAGGCCAGGTAAGGCTAGACGTTGGTCAACTAAAGTATGTGGCAGGGCTTGAGCAGTAGGTAGGAGAGCCTGAATGGAAACCTGGAGCGGATATGGTCGGACTTCAATTCCGTCGTTCTGAAAGTAGCATAGGAGTGCCTTCCTGGGTTACCTTGGAGGACCAACTTTGCAGTCTCCAGAGAAACATCGAGAAGAGTCGTGGGGCTAGACTTGATGGCAGAGTTGAGCTGCTGTTCAGGGAACTGAGCGAGAATATATGAGGGGGGTGCGCTGCGATCGCGAGGCGGAGGTCCACAGCCTATGTGAGTCGGTGGAGAGACATTTGAGTTCAAGTGCCTCGCAGCTGGCCAACAATGCAATAAGGATGCTATGCAACTCAGCATCTGTGGTGCACTGTCCAGCAGTTAAAGTGGCTGATGGAGGAACCTCAACAGATTAGTCTGCTGTGCGGGTTACTTTGAGGAGCTGTACCAAGCCGACCCTCCGTATGTTGAGCTTTAGATGGATGGGGTCACTGCTCGGGAGGTAGTCCTGCCTCGTTGTTGAAGTTGCGACTTGCCTACTCTTGAGGAAACTTGAAAGGCATTGAAGCAACTGAAGGATGGGAAGACTCCTGGGGTGGGGTATGTGGCTTACACCCGGAGATGCTGCTGGCTGGAGGTAAGGCTACCCTCATGTGGTTACAATAGTCTCATGTGCTCCATTTGGAGAATAGGTGCCATCCCATCTGACTGGAAGAAGGGGCTCATAGACCCCATCTGGAAGGGGAAAGGTGACACTCAAGACTGCAATAGCTACAGAGATGTTATGCTTCTCTCTGTGCCTGGCAAGGATTCTCCTGAATAGGATTCACCAACGCTGCTCTCGCATCCGCAACTGGAACAGTCAGGCTTTACCCTCGAGAGGTTCACTGTTGACCGTATCTTGGCCCTCCGTGTGTGTTGTCGGAGCAAATGTGGGAGTTCAATAAGAGGTTACTGGTAGCCTACTATGGCATGCCGTTTGTGCCACTCAATTATGCCCAAAGTCATTATACCCAAAAAGTCATTATGTCTGAAGATCAATTATGTCCAAAACGTCATTATGCCCAAAAGGTCATTATATCCAAAAAGTCAATATGTCCAAAAATCAATTATGTCCAAAACCATTACACCAAAATTGCCATTATCGGAAAATTTGGATCGCTCCTGCCGGTTCCACATAATCTCCAGCATAAATAAGTGGCCCAAACGGCGTGCCATAAGCCTACATTGACTTTCGCAAGGCCTTTGACTCTGGAGAGTCCTTGAGGCCCGTGGGATACCCCCACAGTCTTCCCTATATTCTGAGACTAAAAGTGCTGGTGGTATTTTGAACTGTTTCCCTGGGGTGAGGCAGGGATGTACACTGGCCCCTGCTCTTTTCAACACTTGTATGAACTGGATAATGGGTAGAGTCACGACTGTCACAGGTTGTGACAATGATGTCCGGATTGCCTATCTGGACTTCGTGTTGCATTGCTTGCTGAGCTGGTGGAGGCGCTTGAAACACTGAGCGCAGAAGCGGGTCCAAGATTCAGTCCTTTGGGAACATCTTGGATGCTCCTGTCGCGTCTATCCTGGTCAAGGGTGAGAATGTAGAGGTCACTGAGTCCTTTATCTACCTCAGCAGCATTATCAACGACTCCGTTAGTTGCGGGGCAGAGGTCAGTATATGTCTTGGCCTGGCACATGGAGCCATGAGAATGCTGGATAAAGGTGTGTGGTGCTCACAACATCTGAGCAGAAGGACGAGGGTCGGATTTACAGCTCCCTTAATTGTGCTCCCGGTCTTGCTGTATTCAAGTGAAGCATGGACTTTAACTTTGGGGCTGAGACGCAGACTGGATTCATTTGTGACCACCTCACTTTGCCCAATGACAGGGTACTTGGGGAGGCAGGGATGGTGAGATCCACCTGCTTGATTTGTGAATGTCTCCCGGAGGAGGACCCTGTACACTGAATTCTGTCCTGATGTGATCCGGCGGGGTGGAGGAGACCGCTGGGGCAGCCTTGTGCCTCGCGCAGCTAAGTGGGTACTTTGAGGATATGGGGGGCATGGGCCGGGCGCAGGCCAGGCGCTCCGAGGGGGTCAGATGTATGTAAGCGGAAGGTGGATGCAGCAAGGTGCCAGTCTGGCATGTGCTCCCATGTTAGCTACTTGGTTAGATAGTACATGGACCCTGTTGTTTTTAGTGCACTTCCGATGTCATTTGAGGTCAGTACAGGTCAAACACTTAAAATCTTAATATCTGTAAAGTGCCAACCTTCACAAATTTTTATATTTGGCATGTAACTTCAGCTTTTACATTTGGCACATAGCTTCTTCCCCACACTGAGCACATGACTCCTATTTAAATTAGTATTGTTCCAAGGACATTTGTGGTCAAACACTGAAAACCTTGTAATCACGATATATCTGAAAAACGTCAACCTTCCCAAATTTTCATATTTGACATGTAGCTTCCCCACACAGAGTACATAAACCCTGTTGTTTTCGAGCAGTTTCAGGGTCGTTTAGGTCAGTGGTGGTCGCACACAGAAAAACTTGTAATCATGTTATTGGAAGAACGCCAACCTTCACAAATTTCATATGTGGCATGTAGCTTCCCCACACTGAGTACATGAACCCTATTGTTTTTCGTGCAGTCCCATCGTCATTTGAGGTTAGTATAGGTCAAATATTGAAAACCTTGAAATTGCGATATATGAAGAATGCCAAACTTCACAACTTTCATATTTGCCATGTTGCTTCCCCACACAGAATACAGGAACCCTATTTTTTGTGCAGTTCTGAAGTCATTAGAGATCAATAGAGGTCGAACACTGAAATCCTTCTAATCACATTATCTGAAGAATATAATTTGAATTTCATACTTGGCATGTAGCTTCCCCACAGCGCGTATATGAACCCTATTGCTTTTGGTGCAGTTCCAAGGTCAGTAGAGGTCAAACACTGGAAACCTTGTAATTGCGATATCTGAGGAAAGCCAACCTTCATAAATTTCATATTTGACATGTAGCTTTAACACACAGAGTACCTGAACCTTGTTTTTTGTGCAGTTCCAAGGTCATTTGAAGTTGTACACTGAAAAATTGGTAATCGCATTATCAGAAGAATGCCAACTGTCACGAATTTCATATTTGGCATGTAGCTTCCCACACTGAGTAATCAGAAACCTTATTCATTTTAGTGTTGTTCCAAAAACGGGAAAGTAAATAACCACACAAAAAGAAAATGTAAAAATGTGATGCTTGGGTGTAGCCTGGAGTTACTAGCCTCTCCACATGTAGTAGAAGATGCATATTGTTTTTTTAAGCAATTCATTGGTCATTTCAGTCAGAAGACACTTTTGAAGCTGAAATTAAAACAGACATGCTGTTCATATATCACCAAAGGACTATACCTATTCTTCTTATACAATGGTCAGTCCTCGAGACCAAGTAAACACACAGCATAATTATATTCGTTCACAATGGTTCAAAATATTCTTGTGATGTTCTTAAGTAAACATAAATACACAAGGGATATCCTAATTCAGACAATTATCTACCAACATTTAATCCACGAATGTGGTCTCTCAGAAATAGCCTTGAGAACCTCTGTTTGATGTATAGTTGAATAGTGTAGGGTTTAATTAACCATGGCAGCCTGTGTGGAATTACCATAACTTGATAGGGCAAGGTTCAATTCAGTTCATACTGGGAAAATGACAAGAGGGATATGTTGTAAATTTATATCTGTTAACTTTGGTTTGCATTACTGGTCAGCTCGATAGATGTTATTTATGACACTTTGACCATTGAAGAATTATGCAACCTGGGATGTGAATTGGTGGTCTTTGATATGAGTATCACAGGTTTATTACATATAACAGGTATATCAGAACAAATTATCCTATTAATGTTGACTTCTGCCACCTCTGCTACGTTTCAGAAAAGCATTTGAAGCTATTGGTATTAATGTGGGCAATCCATCTACACTTTTTGATTCATTGCCAGAGGCAAAAGAAATCTATGCAGTCACGCATGTGTGTGTGTCCGTGTGTGTGTCTGTGATGCCGGCTCGTAATCACGAAAACTCAAAAAGAGGGTATCTTGAATCGGTCTCATACATCGTGCCAGGGATGTTGCTACAGTGGTCGGCGGTGGCCATTTTAGGTCCGGATGGTCAAATTCGCAACCTCCACTCAAAAATGTTCAACCACCACTCAAAATTCCTAGCTACATCCCTGCATGGTGGGTAGGTTACCCATAGTGAGTGGATTAACCCCATTTATTTTGGTACTGATCTTATCAATATTAATGAGTGGGCAGGGCTTTGAGTGAATTTCTTTATATGTTGATATCTCCACAACCGTATGTCTGATTTGATGAAACTTAACTTGGTAGTATTGGTAGATGGTGTATATCTGTAGCCGTATGACCGACCTTAATGAAACTTGGTTTGTGGTATCGGTAGGTGTAGTGTATGTGGGGGTAATACGACATCTCATCTAATTAATATTCATGATGGGTGGGGCCAAACCTAATTGTACCAAAATTAGCTCGTAATCAGGCAAACTCAATGAGCGTAACTTGGAGCAGTCTCATACTTGGTGGTTAGGTTACCCATAGTAAGTAGATTAACCCTATTTATTGTAGTGCTCATCTCATGAATAATATTGAGTAGGCGGGACTTAGAGTGAAACTCTTTCAATGTTGATATATCCCCGACAGGTGTCAGCCGCCCCGACCGGTTTTACCTTCTCTCATCACAACTGAAGCCTACAATTTTTTGCGCGCTTCCCGCGCAATGACTGTCGTGTACTGCTTTCATCGAACCAAAATAATAATTTTTCGCGCGTTCCACGCATGATAACTATTCTTGTTGACTCATCCCAACTACCACAAATGTTTCTACTGCAGTAATATTGCACATGTTTCAACCCTCCCGATTCATCTCATTTCCGCGGTCTCCGGATTTTCCACGAAATCATTTTGCATTCTATTTTATCTCCCGAAATTTTGCGCGAATTTAAAGACTAGACCCTGCTAACATAATCACTGTTTCAATACCCGAAAGTGCCAAATCCAAACTTTGAGGTTTAAAAAAGAGCCAAATATTTCTCACGTGAGCCCCGACCATCTGACCAGTGGCTGCCGTCATTTGTGAGCCTCCCAATTTTCAGATATTTTGGGTTGAAATGTGTGTAGCCTACTTGTACAATGGAGAACCATCGAAGCCATTACCATTTCGCTGCATATAACACGATACCCGATTTGTAGTAGTTTTTATGTTCATTCGTGGATGCAGCCTACCGTAGCATGGTTGTCGATACCAGGCTCAGTCTATGTGTATCCATTGTTACGATTTTCCGGTTAATAAAAAAAATGTGCATGACATCTTTCAACGACATTCTCTTCATAATATGGTATTTCTGTGGAAAGGCAATATTATGCCATGACTTCCATACGAACATCATTCAATGTATATTTCTTCAAGCGAGTGTTCAGGATTTCTATTTACACCGTGCATTGGTGGGATAGATATTTTCTTCCGTTTTTGGACTAAATAATTTAAATTACAGTAGGCCTACATTTGGGTTGAGGTGAAAATCCCCCAATACAAACAAAATGTTATCAAAGGAGAAGGTCGGAAGGATCCACCATAGACTCTCCCTCCAGGAACGACTGAGATCTGCAATATCGGCGCGCCACAAAATATACATTGTCTTACGCTAGCACGTGGGTGTGATGGAAGAGTTCTACCCCCTCCCCTTAAACACACTGTCCGGGCCTGCTAATAAGTCTTAAGGTCCGTCCCTCACATCTATGGAGTCCAGCGTACGCCCTGAATGGCAACCATAATACTAAGGACTGTTGTGAGGGCGAACATATTGTTAAAATTTATAGCCCCCCTATCGGGGAAGCTAGCCCCCCTGTCGGGCAAAACCTAGCGCCAATCCTGGTTATAGGTGATAACAAAAAGTGGATACAAGGGGTACTACAGATGCAATATTTACACTGGGACAACTTGGGGAGAAATACAAAGAGGGACAGAGATGTTTGTCCTGTGTCTGTATAGACTTGGAGAAAGCTCATTACCGGGTCCCAAAGTCGGAAGTGTGGAACTGTCTGAGACTGAAAGGTGTGACAGAGAAATATGTCAGGGTGATCCAGGATATGTACGAAGATAGTATGACCCATGTGAGATGTGCAGCAGGAGTCACTGATGATTTTAAGGTAACGGTTGGGCTAGACCAGGGATCAGCCTTAAGCCCCCTGCTATTCTCCATCATCATGGATTGCCTGACGGATGGGGTCAAAACTGAGGCGCCATGGGATATGTTGTTCGCTGACGATGTTGTTATCTGTTTGGAAACAAGAGAGGGAGTAGAAGAAAGACCAGACAAGTGTAGAAAGGCACTTGAAGATAGAGGCATGAGTGTAAGTCGGCAGAAGACCGGTCAATGATGGAGAGGTGAAAATGCAAGGGGTAGCTCCGAACAGACCAAAATAATATATATACTCAGGGTCAACGATACAAGAAAATGGTTACACAGACAAAGAAGTCGGAAAGAGGATTCAAGCGGGATGGAGTGGCTGGATGGAGCAAACAGGAGTGTTATGTGACAAAAGGGTCCCAATGAAAGTCAAAGGTAGAATGTATAAGACAATGGTCCGACCAGCAATGCTGTATGGAATGGAGACGGTGGCTGTTGCAAAGAAACAAGAAAAACAGTTGAATGTAGCAGAGATGAGAATGCTACGTTTTTCCTTAGGGGTCACAAGGAAGAATAAGATGAAGAATGAAGATGTTAGAGAGAAGTTGAAGATGCCGAGTTGAGTATAAAGTTGAGAGAATCAAGGTTAAGGTGGTACGGCCATGTCCTGGGGAGAGATTATGGCTATGTTGGGAGCAGAGTGAGAACAATGACGGTTGAAGTACGGAAGGAGTCGGAGGCCAAACAGACGATGGCAAGATTATGTGAAAGACGACACGACAGGTGGCTGGAGTGAGGGAAGATGATGCTGCAGATAATCGGACATGGAGAGCAAGAATTCGCATCGGCGACTCCAAGACCCAATTGAAGCGGAGCCCGGTCGGCGTGTGCGATTTCTAGGCATCGGCTGGCGTGTAGATGTCGGCGAAAGATCCCGCGATAGGGCGGTCACAGTCACAAACAAAAGTGCCTTGCATGCTGCCATGACGGTTTACTGTGTGTAAACTTGTAACTTTCTGTGTAGAGCGCGAGTGGATAATCTGATGGATGATGCGATGAGCCACCTTTTATACCCTGCGAGCCCCAGTTGGGTGGTCGGCCAGACATTTCCGGCCGATGTGTGCGATGCCCTGCCAGATATCGGCCAGGCATTGACCGATTTACTGGCGATCAGTTTTGCGATGCGAAACGCCGCACCAGGTTTGACGTCCGAGCTAAAAGTAACTCGATGCCCGCCCGATGCCCGAAAATGACCCGGCAGCCGCAAGGAGTCCCGTAGGGCCCCGGCTGAAAATGCCTAGAAATCCGTCGCAAACTACTCGCAAACCCATCACAAGCTAATTGGGGTAGTGGGATTCAAGCCAGAAGAAGAAGAAGAACAACAACAAGTGGATACAATGAATATCACCATTGTGTAAGTGAAATGACAGAAGTTCATCCTTCAGCGGATTATCTAAGGGAAGGCTAATTTAAGCCTTGTTGATTGATAGGAGATAATCCTTAAGTGGATTATAAACATAATTCTCCTTCGAACTAATTGCTGTCTTGTTCCTTCTGTGTCAGCAAATTGTCCCTAATATTCGGACCAAATGTGGTGCTGTTGTCTTTAAGATAAGCTCCCAAAGAAAATCTTTGGACTCACAGAGCCGATCGGGCCAATAAATGTTTTGTTCGATAGCGATCACTCTAAGTATTTCGATAGCGTGATTGACGATATTGAAATACCTAGCAACGGCTAAGCAAGTTGTGTGGTTTTGATGGCTGATTCATTCTCATGGTGATTTTTGTTTCCCCGAAGTACTTAACTCGCCAAGAGATTACAGTACATTAGATAGATTATATATATCTGTGTTCCTGTGGAATGACTGTCAAAACCGCTTTTGAATTGGAAAGGCATTTTATGGATTTCATCCCAGCTTACTCCCATAGACATCGTCCTGTTAACTGATGGTACAGCTCCTTACCCCGTTCCTCAATTTCAACTGGATCTTATGCTATCATTCATGTAGGTAGAATTGTTGACAGTTTCCGAAGCCAAATGAAACTCCTCTATAGTAACCTTAGCATTGATTTGTCAAACTTTCTGAGCTATGAATGGAGAAGCATTTATTCCAAACACCAACCTACAAAATTCAAGAACCTCAGGATCAGAACTTTCATTAAGGTCTCATCACAGGAAACGCAGCAAAGGCATGTCTCTCTCTTGCACCTCAATTTGTAGGTACATTTTTGATATGTCTGACGCTATTGCTGGTTCATTGTTTCGAAACCTCAAGAGCACCGAAAAAAGCTTATTATGCAACTTAGGCCTAGGACTAATTGCATCATTCAGACAAAAGCCCTGAATCTTTGCAGCAGCATAATACACTATACGCACCTTTGCTGTTTCTCTATCTAACCTTACCACAGGAAAGTGGGGCGGAAACCACTGATTATCTGGAATCATTTCACTTGATTCCACTCTCCTGACATACCCCTTTTCTACATAATAGTTATGAATGACGTTTTTGTATGCCGTACCTAGATCTTTGCTTATCCTATTGCAAGGTTCAGCTTCCAGGGTCCCTGTCACATTGTTCGTGGGAACCCCACTTAGTTTATACTTTTTGAAATTATCAACCAAAGAAAAAAGAAGCTGTGTTGTAAATCTCTCCTCTCTACCATTAGGAATATTACCTACAGCTTCTCCGGGCTCCCCCAACGAATGGAACAAACCTATTTCGCCTCACAAATCCGTGTTTATGTAAGTCTGTGTACTCCACCATCTAGTAACGCATTCACCTTCACTCGTTACTCATACCAGCATACTGGTTGTCATATAGCTGCTTCTATCTATCTATCTAGCTATCTATCCTATCACTCTGTCAACAATTGAGTTACCCCATGCATACATGCTTTGACCGATTTTGATGAAACTTGGGCACAATGATGAATGGGTAATGGGTCATCAGTGATGGTCAGATATTTTTGGTCAGTGG
>JAODUJ010223763.1:0-10470 GCA_027564615.1 Psolus chitonoides
CTTCCCTCCCCCCCCCCCCCCCAGATTGAAAAGTCTGGCTACGCCACTGGAAGACCTAACTGCCGTCGAAAGCTGTGATTCTTCCCTTCGCCCACCTGAACTAATCAAGAGCCTCAACGCTCTCTCCAACCTTCAATACTTCCATTTTATTCAAGTTAAAGATTAGAAAAACATGACTATCGCGACGGGGTCTAACGAAAAATTAGGATGACGGAACTTCAAGTGGTACTTGAAGCTATTAATATTAGGATCCTGGCAATGTCCAGACAATGCACGCTGGATAATTTTTTCCCTAGCAACTAATCAGAAGCCTTCACCAGAATGCCATGGGCAGACAAAGCTAACACGGTGCAGAGTTTATTTCTTTTGCCCTTCGGGGCGGGGCTTAAAGCAAGTGACATCATGCGCATGAGATACACGAACCCCGCATATCCATACACCATGAACAGGTGAGTTTATATGAGCTGTTTTCATACTGCACTCTCATTGGTGGGTTCTACCCTACGTCATTCGTCATCAGCTTCTGTCGTGCGTGAACACTCGTGATTAATAATATCACCGCGTAGGACTCGGAGTAATTATGATTTCCAGGTGAATAATAGGCGATCACTGACAGCGGCAAGGTCGTGTGGGGTGTTCGATTCTGCTCTACCAATTACCAGCGGTTGACCACATCGTAACTCATGGGCAGCGAGGGGAGATTCGTCTCCCCGCTATCTCAGTACACTAGTGGGGTGAAAATGGCTAAAATCCACTATAAATCCTGGCGGCATGATGAACAGGCATACTCGGATTGAGCCAACCGTCCGATTGTTGTGAACGCTCTTCAATTAACATTTTACATCATAAGTCCACCACATATAACGGCGGCCCGATGTGAGGTTTCATAGCGGCAGCGTTATCATCTTCATTAGAATCTTCCACCCTCCTTGTCTTATGCTTCTTCACTGCATGCCATCCACCTAATGTGCCAGCCACGATGCAGCCGAGTACACCAATGCCTAGCAGAAGGTCTATGATCTTGCTATCCGTCGAAGTAACGTTCTCTCTTTCTCTTAAATCAGCCTCCAGAATGTTCGAGATATCCCCGTAATTCCGACCATCGTCGAATGCTCTTATCGCGAAATACAGGTAAACACCTCCCGGAAACGTGTCAGATACGACTTAAATGAATTCAGTCTCGTTGAACATTTTCGCCTCCTCCAGGCTCCCGTCGGTGACCATTTCCGCAGTGACTCGTTCCGCCATGCCAATATTTCCCAATAGAGACGATTTCGAAAACCCGTATCGTAAATCGTATCCATCGGCTAGAGTGAGAGATATGGAAATGAGCATAAGTTGTTATGAATGTAGATATATGGAATATACATATAAATAAGTATAGTATGAATGACCATCATATCCTCTAAAACAATGACCTGCTTCACTCGTGAGGTATTCATCCAGGTGCTGCACGGTCAATTCTCGAGTCGCGAAACACAAACTCATTCATCGGAGCACATGCATGGCCGGCACCTAGCCCTGGCTATCTTCCGCTTCCAATTAAAGGCCTCTTCCGGTATACGGTGTGGATGCCCCCCCCCCCCCCCAACCACCCACAATTCCTTGAGATATCCACTGAGCTGCGCCAACCATGAGCTACGAGGCCGTTTCGGTGGCCAAGCCAATTGCACGGGGTCCCGAGTCAACAGAACAAGGCGTACAAGATCGTCTACCGGAAGGCGCGCAATGTGCCGAGTGAAGAACAGTTAACAGTCACAAATCAGGCAACGGATCTTCACCATCCACGCTTCCTCGAGCATCGTATTGTTCGAAATATGATCCTAGCGCCAGTAGTAACCAATAATGGACGCGGCAAGGTAGTTATAAATGGACCCAATCTTTGTCTCAACCCCGATGTAGGCGTCCATATTTCGCTAGAATATGGCAAGACTGGAATTGCTATCGAGCAAATACTCTAACCGTAGTCCTACTGCTCAGATGTCGTGAGCGCCGAACGTCCAGTGACCTCATGAATCCGTATATCATCCTGCGGCGCTGAATTCGGGCTGGCAAGAAATGTGAACACTGATGAAACTGCCGAGGTAAATTAAGGATTCAATGAGGTCCCCGCTCTCGTCCAACACTGAAACTGACTCTAAAGTACTGTCCATGGGCGTCAACCGGTGGAGGCGGGGTACATTTCTCCTCCACTTGTCAAGAATGTTGCCATTGACTAAAAATATTCACAGAGTAAACTTTTGGCCCGAGGTCACATCCCCAACTTTTGGGGAGTGGTTGACTCTCAAGGTATCGTACAAACAACTACCAAAGTCTTAGTCCATCGCGAAACGCAACTCTTATGTAACGAAATGAGAATAGAAGGCTCTCCAATACTCACCCTGTCCAGTGGTGAAGTCATCCCCAGGTGCGGTCCAAGTGAACCAGATTGCTCCCTCTTTTGCTACAACCCGGATGAGGCGGAAATCTGTGATGGTACTGGCGGGTAGGTAATCAGAATATTGGATGTCTTCTTGAACGTCCGTTGCGGTGAACTCAATGAGGCGTGGAGCTCTCTGGAATACCAGCAGATCATCGTAGGCATACACAATCGGGTAAGCTTCGAACGAAGAGAAAATAATGTCGCATGTAGGTCTATGATAATGTGACGGATCTAATCTATATAATAATGAGTTATGTTCTGACGCATCAGGATTCAGTTAACGCCCGTACCGGAGTGTCCCGGATCAAACACCGCCTTATATTCGAATTCTTCGAGCTGTTCCTGAAAAGATGAACTCGCTTCGTTGCGTTCATTCATGATCGTGATTCATAGGATGGGGATACGTTCAAGTACCAATGAAGACTGGTGCTAGCAGGGTCGTATTTTGATTTCCTTCTTCAGCAAAATAGGCGAAGCGCGATGATTGAGATGAAGGGGCTGTTTTTGCAATGAGTCATGCACGAAAATCAATCTCCACTATAGGTTTCCTCGTTGATTCAGTTGACTCATCGAAAAAATGCTATTGCGTTTTACTCATACACATTGTAGTTTGCAATCCAGGATATATGACAACGATTCAATCATTGACCAGAAATACATCTAAATTCACTCACTCGCTCACTTGTGGGAGTGGACAAGACGGCAGCGTCCCACAACCTCCTGAGGTACGCTCTGAGCTGCACCGACAAAAATTTCCGAGTCCGTCCTAGCGTTCTACTCCATCCCACCGGGTACATGCAGAGGAATCTATAACTGAACTTACTCAGATCGCGCGATACTACGCTGCTGGTATAATGTTCATCGGCGGTCCGGGTACATGCAGAAGAATCTATAACTGAACATACCCAGATTGCGCGATAGTACGCTACTTGTATAATGCTCATCGGCGGTCCGGGTACATGCAGAAGTATCTATAACTGAACTTACTCAGATTGCACGATAGTGCGCTGCTGGTATAATGTTCATCGGCCCACCGGGTACATGCAGAAGAATCTATAACTGAACTTACTCAGATCGCGCGATAGTACGCTACTTGTATAATGTTCATCGGCCCACCGGGTACATGCAGAAGAACCTATAACTGAACTTACGCAGATTGCGCGATAGAACGCTACTGGTATAATGTTCATCGCCCACCGGGTACATGCAGAAGAACCTATAACTGAACTTACTCAGATTGCGCGATAGTACGCTGCTGGTATAATGTTCACCGGACCGCTTCCACTTTCCCGGCATGTCAACTCTAACGAATAACTCGAAGCTGTAGTTCCCGTCCGTTGTAAAATTCGAGAAGTACGACAAGTATGTTCCATCTCGCCGTTGATTATCCAATCCTGGAAAACGAACATGAAATCATGAACATGGAGAGAATGCATTTAGCAAACTATTTGGCAGAGGCATCCAAACCACGCACATCACACTGTAGGCCCACACTGTCTGATTGTACAGTAGTGTCCGATTAGGACCGATACATGACCTGTACAAGGGAGCGTCAATGGGTTTTCAGCAAGCTCCTCTCATTCGCTTCACCTAGCAGACAGGGCCGGATTTAGCTGGTGTGAGGCCTGGGGCCCAGCTTACGGATTTATCTGGTGGGAGGCCTGGGGCCCCGCTTACTTGGAGGGGGCAGTGGTGGCGCCAGGATATCTCCGACGGGGGTCCTAGTTCCCCGACGGGGGGTCCAGGACCGATCGAAGATTTCCTAGCTTCACTCTACCCCCTATATCAAAACCTGCATTTCTGATGTTGTAATTATTTATACTTCATTATTTCCTCTCATTTTTTTTCTTCTCAAAAAAAAAACTGTGGAGAGCATTTTTTACTGTGTCAGTGACATCCCACTGAATAGTCCAGTAGAAATTTTTCGAACCTAGAAATATCTTTTCCGATGAACTGTTATTGTTGATTCGTATACCCATGGGGCTCTAGAGCAATTTCAGCTTGGTTGCCAAACTGGCAACCGTGGGCATTTTTTTTTCATTTGCATAAATCCAAAATGGCCGCCAGGACCATTTGGTAAATCTATTTTCCGACCCTGTTGACCTACAACGATGTATAAGTTCACTTTTATGGTGCTTCTTGGTGTGTAGAGTTCATTTCTGGCATTATTCGTTTACTCTTGAGTTATGAATCAGGTTCGAAAGGTAAAAAAATGGTCAAATCAAGGTCAACTCAAAGTCAAACTCGACCATTCCATGGAAATTTAATAGGAAATTGAACAATTTACATCACGGTATATTACTCAATTCTGGAATCATGCAGCACTCAGCCAGGCATCAGTACCCTCAAAATCTCCCGGCTCACAACTGAGCAGTTCAAATATGTGGGCAATAACAAAGCCATTCCCCTCATGCACTATACTGGCCCGAAGAAAATGAAACCACCGCTAGTGTCTAACAGCCGCACCACTGACAGTAGCTACGCCGAAGTGTGTGCTCGATAGGCTAGTCTGACGGCTGCCCAGGAGAAGGATGCAGAGTGGCTAAACAGTCTGAACCGAGGGCAAGGAGCAATGGAGTGGAATGGCTTCAACAATAAGCTAACCAGGAGCCAGGGCACACTCAAACCTGCGACTATCTATATGTTTGGTCCTATGGTTGACGCCCCACCCTCTAATCCAAACACCATCCTCACAACACTCGCATACATGCAGAAGACACTGGTTGACATGGGGATGACATATGTTCATGTTTGCATGGATATGCAGTTGTATGCAATAACCAAACAGGTGTGCTGGTACCATTCCATTCAGTTCAACAATGTAATTACCCATCCTGGTGGGATGCATATTATACAGTCGTTCATTAGCTGTATCGCCAAGCTGATGAAGGACTCAGTGTTGGAAGTGTATGTGGGGGCAGCCTATGGAGGCCTGACAGGTATTTTCAAAGGGAAATCGTGGGTGAAATCAATGCGGTCTTTCCGAGGTGTATAAGCGGCGCTTTTGAAGCGGTTTCCAGCAACTGGACCGAAGACATTCGAGCAGATAGAACAGTATCTAGAGTCTGCTCGCCTCCATCCCACCGGCTGCCACTGGGTGGACAACTTCCTCCTACCGACACTACTTGTCCATCAGTTTGAGCGAGCGGGGAGGGAGGGTGACATATTTTTGAAGCTGCTGACCACGAGGCGCATGATGAAATACTTCTTTCTAGCTGGCCATGTGCAGTATGCCCGTTACCTCACACAGTACTTGCTTGCGATGAGTGTACTGTCTCTGCTGATCAATTCGGCGAACAAATTGCTATCAAGATCGGCAAGGGAGCTCTCAAAGGCATGACTCTTTCTGCTGACCTAGTGTGTGAATAGATCGATGCCTTTCCTATCACTGTCCACGTGTCGGATCGCTTGGACTATGTTTACTCTGTCTGTACACCCGACCAATCTACACAGAAGCCGCACAAGGAGGAGTTGAAGCACCGGCGCATCCTGGATGCAAATGATCGTGATCTCGTTGCTTCAGAGGTCGCAAAGTATCCACACCCACTGGAAGATCATCGACCTCATCTGTACAATCCCGTAACTGGCTAAATCGCCACAGCTGATGTGAATGTAACGGATTCAGTTGTAATTGGGGAACAGATGGAACGCGAGTACATCGCCAGTCTCCCTGATGGGTTCTACAATGCCATCAGCAGCCCCATCAGCAGCCCCATCAGGACGATGCATGTTCTCGAAAACCAGGACAAAGGCAACAAGGCCAGACCAGTGATAGACCTCGAGAACATATTTCTCCGGCTGCTGATGATTGGTCAGCGACGACAGGTAAACCTTGAACCTCTGTTTGCCTACGAACTGTGTGCAATACCACCATCGGTCATTGATGGACATGGTTGCCTCCGTGAAGCCAGTAAGTCGGGACTCGGCGTGCTTGTTGTAGTGTCGACAGCTGCTGACGTTGTCATCGTGGATGTCTCACAGCTGTTCTACCGCATTGTATGGCCCCGTGGTGGCACTCCCTCAGACCTGATCGCGTCCATCCAAGGTCGGTTGAATCGCTATCCCAATGGTACTGAGAAAATGGTCGTCTCCGACAAATACCATGATGTCTCTGCCAAAGATCATGAAAGAATGCGGAGGGCTGGTGAAGTTACCATCGACTATGAACTCTCAATAACCAGTCCTCTCCTCAAAAGGAAAGGCATCCTGAAGAGCAAGAACAACAAGCGAATGTTCGCGAGTGTAATGTGCACGTTCAATATGGGAGAGAATGTGACAATGGAGACCCGGGACAATGGTGTGTTTGGTCATGATGAGGCTGATGTTACCATGATATCGTATGTCCTCGAGGCTGCCAGCTGTGGTAAGGGAGTAATCCGTGTGCTTTGTGACGACACAGATGTGTTTGTCCTGCTGGTCTATTGGGTGTATCGGATGGAACTACAATGCAAGGTGCAGATTTGGCCGAATACGCAAGTACGTGGACCGTGCAAATGCAGAGCGGTTAGTCCACGCCCTCGTAACATCTCGGCTTGATGCTTTACCAAGTCCCGCAATTAACAAGCTTCAACGTGTGCAAAACAGCGCTGCTCGTCTAGTTCTTGGTATGAGCGGGAAACGCGTTAACATCAGCGCCCTACGCCGAAGTGAGCTTCACTGGTTACCGCATCGCATTCAAGTTGATGATGCTCACGTATACAACACTCAATGGACTCGTCCCAGTATACCTGGCAGAACTACTCAATAACTACACACCAAGACGTTCACTTCGGTCATCATCACAGCATCTTCTCGATGTCCCGCGCATGATCTCGACTAGATATGGTGAGCGTGCTTTCTATGTCGCAGCCCTGTATCTTTGGAACAAGTTACCATACCGTATCAGACATGCTGAGTCACTTGCCACTTTTGAAAGGGCTTCTTAAGACACACCTTTTACAAATCCTACGTCATAATCTTATTCTCACTTGTACATATGGGATTGTATTTTTGTATCTGTGTTTTATGTAGGCTAGTTTTTACCTACACTTACTCGTTCTCAGTTTCTAAGTGTTGTTTCTATTGATCATGCCTTGATATTTTATTGAAATTTTGTATACTTTTTACTATGTTTTTCTTTTTTAAGGATTGTTCTGTTCTCCTAGCGTTTTATGGTTTTTTTTTTTGGTAAAGCGCCTCGAGGTCTTTCTGGCATTTGGCGCTATATCAAACACTTCATATTAGTATTATTATTAGATGGAGCGATGGGATGGAACAGTGGTGGACATCAATGCAATCTGCGCTGACTTAGGTTCGAAGTGCATGCAGCTGCTTGGCATGCACGCTCTCAGTGGATGCGACACAACCTCTGTCCTAATGGCAAAGGCAAAATATGTGCAATAAACAACCTGCTTGTTGGAGGTTTCCCAGGTTTGGTTGATGTGCTGGGAGAGGTTGGTACCACGCAGACTTTTTATTGGAGGCAACCACACCACTTTGTTGCTTTGTATGGCCAGCCACCAGGAACCTCTATGGAGTCTGCTCACTTCACACTCTTCACCAAAGAGAAGGGAAGTCCGAAAGTCATGGCCCTCCCTCCAACATCTGCCAATCTGTTACAGCACGTGCTGCGGGCTCATCTACAGATGATGTCGTGGAAGGCAGCAGGGCACCGGGCTCCGCTAGAGGAGACAGCCCAAATCACCCGATTAGGGTGGGAGATCCGGGATGGAATTCCCATTCCTGCCATTGCTCAGGGTGGCCCGGCCCCACCAAACTTGATTGATGTCATTCGGTGTCAGTGCAGAGTACCTGGAGAGAAGTGCAGTACCGAGGTATGCAGCTGTCACAAGGAACATCTTTCCTGCACATCATACTGTAAGTGCTCAGATGCAGATGACTGCTGCCATCCATACACTAGAAGGAGTAATGTTCCGAATGGAGATGAGGATGTTGAGGATTGCGAGCAAGTGGATCATGATGATGAGGACCAGGAAGATGGTGAGGGTAGTCTTCCTAACACTGATTTCATAGATGATGAGTGAGAGTGACAGAGTAACAGGTCAACATCGTCTTTTCTCTCATTTGAGATTCCTCAAAGTTTGTCACATAGTCATTAACTCTGTAGAGGAGTTCTGAAACTATTATTTCAAACTCATGGACAAGAATGACCATTAGTATATGACATGAAGTTCTGCAAATATTGTGTACAGCACGAAATGTGTGCCCAAACAGTAGTACTTCTTTTTTGTCTTCCGATTACGGCCAGGCGCTTTTATTACCAGATGTGTGTCAAAGCAGTGGATAGTCGCTATATAAAATGCTATTCCCGATACCTTGTGTAATTCTGTGCTTCAATGAACCTATGTGTTTCAATCATGATACCTTGAAAAGTTTTTAGAACTATTATTTGGAGTCATAATTGAAGGGCAAGTATGATGATTATTATATGGCATTGAGTTCTGCATAAAATCATAAATGACCATTAAGATGTCAGCTCAGTTCGAAAAAGCATTCCTTTATTTGATTCAAATTTTCATATGATTTCCTACGGTTTCATGAAGCCAACTAAGGCTCATCTACCGACGCTGGCTGTGTGATCATGGATGAGCATATTAGCGACACTTTACCTTCTCTTTCCCACTAGTGACAAGAGGATTACGAGGCAAGGGTATGCTATAACCCACCTAGGTGCTAATTGGGAACCTGTGAGGGACCTGAGTACAACCGTGCGCCTCCTTGGCAGCCATATACTCTCCGGTAATGTCGGAGTGCGTGCCTTGTTCCAATGAGCAGGGTAATATATGTAAAGCGCTTCGATACTTTGGTAATGAAGCGCTCTATAAAAGCGGGATATATTTTATTATAATTGATTATCCATGGAAAGATTTAGTTTATTATTTGACTTTTAGACCATTTTCCTCGAATTACAAATGTCAGAATGTGTCAGTTGTCCACATTTCGTAGTATTTATTCCTGACTGTTGGCAAATTGGGTATTCAAATTGTAAGATTTTCACGAATCGCTCACCGATAGGCAAAATTTGACCTTGATTTGACCTTCAGCACCTGATCCTCAACTCGAAGCGAGAAAATAATGCTAGAAATGGATTCTGCACACCCAAAAACATATTATTAGCGGTACTATACATCGCTGTAGGACTATTGGTTCAAAAGTTAGATTTCCGGCGGCCATTTCGAATTTATGCAAATTACACAAATTGCCCAAAGTTGCCAGTTTGGCAACCAAGCTGAATTTGTTCTGGGACCCATTGGGAATACGAATCAACAATAAAAGTTCATCGGAAAGAACATTTATAGGTTACGTCATTGTGGGTATGGGACCGTCTACTGGACTATAGATTATGCTGCAAATTGCCTCCACTGTACTGGAGAAGGGTCGAATATTCCCGATAACTGCACAGAAAATGTAGGCTTATGCTACCGTGGCACTGGGTGGAGTATTTACGTCGCACAAGCACACCAACGCAATTTGCAATCGCACGAGGAACTCGTTTTCCAAGTTGCCAGGCATAACAATGGTAAGCTTTTCGAGCTAGACGTTCACACTCCCCGACAGTACTGAAACATTAATCTCTTCCAGGGATATTTTGAAGATGTTCGAGGCCCATGTATCTATAGAGGCCTATGCCACGATTGTCTAGTTCATAGGAAGATGGGAGAACGGATACGCTGATTTTACACTGAAGCGAGGAACTCGGAAGACAAGACAAAAGATATGAGGCGCGCGAGTCGCGCTGAATTATGTTTAGCTTCAATATAGGAATTTGCGATTGATAAGGTTGGGAATAGTTATCCTGTCGGGGCAACGGGCCCTCGTCGGGATGTGCAAATTTTCGCGTACCCACGCGGGCTCCCAGACGAAATGGGAAAAATTCCCTGACGGGGGGCTGGCTTCTCCGACGGGGGGGTGCCCCCTTCCCCCCCCTCCCGCTGGCGCCACCCATGGGGGTCACTGGGTGGGAGACTGTGAAAGTACCTAATAACGGGGTTCAAGGGCTTGGTGGGAGGCCCCTTTTGGTGGGAGGCCTGGGGCCCGGGGTGGGGGCG
>JAODUJ010223874.1:0-10468 GCA_027564615.1 Psolus chitonoides
TACCAGTGTGAGGGTTCAATCTCCCTCACCTGTTGTTGTGTTTTTTGTGTTGTCATCTGTTTTTCTCTGTATTATGTATGTAAAGTGCCTAGAGGCTTTTGCAGTAGGCGCTCTATCAAGTCTTTTGTTAATATTATTATAATACCGCTAAGATTGACTTTGTCTTTTGGTCGGGTCATTACATCAGCCTATTCAGCGTCATCACAGGACCTACCAATGGGACTCTCCCATTACTTTCCCCTTCGGTGCAAGAGATATCACGTTGGTTTGCCAGGCTTGTGATTGCCTTGCTACTAAATGACTTCATCATTGGGGTTGTCTTGGGAAAAAAGTGGAGTGGGTTCTCGTTTCCTTCTTCACCAACAGTAGTCATCTAACTGGACTTGTGTTGCTAGCAGTTGTCACAAAAGTGACCATCCGCCTGCCATACATCTGTCGTTGGCCGTAGCTCTGTAGTAATCAAATGTCAATTGGCAACCTGACCGAATTAATCCTCTCCACAGAAGCTGATATTACCAATGAGTACGTTATATTGTCACGTCAACTACATCAAGCAAGTCAGCAGATAATCCTTCATCGAAATTTTCATCCATCTTTATATATTAAGGTGGGTCACATTGTCAATTCGCTATATCCGCAGAATCAACGTTTGAATCTAACCGTTCCATTTGTTTACTTTCTAGCGACAGCCTACCATATACAGCTACGCTATTTGTTAACAGCTATAACAGCTTTACGTTTTCAGTCAGTATTCAACTTTGATAACCGGCTTGCTTGCTTGTCACGTTCCGACATGGGACTCCGCTACAACAACAGCCACGACTTTCACACTACTGTACTGGCACTGATGTCAATATTATGAATATTATCACTGGATTCAATTCAACTCTCAAAGTCGATGTTTTTACTGTTGCCGTTTATTCATGCAGTCAAGGGTACAACCACTTCTAGTTAGCCAACTTCTAGTTAGTTAACTTGTTCGCCAACGGTAACCGTCACAACATTCATCGCAGCATTTCATCACCAACATTCCAGAAGCCTAACTTACCTGTCTCCTTTCCAATGATTAGCACCTCTACGGCAAAGCGAACCTGCAACAGAATATTTACCCGCTCCACAGACAATACGCATCGTCGAGCTGTTCCACCATCATTGTGACCCACAGACATTTTCGCTGTCAACTTAAAGCGTCATTCTCAAGTTTGCCTCGCGTTGACTCTTCATCACATGTCACAGGAATCGGCAGTAGCTATACAGCCATCCTCAACGCGTTCATTCCACCTACATCAGTATGCATTGCATCATCACTTATATCAACCCACGTTGTCTCCGCGCCGTCTTTACTTTTATCTATACAGATACTAACGGCACAGGCGTACCAACCAGTCTGGGAGAAGATCACGGAAAACTCTACGACCCATCAAGGTTTGGACAAAAGAAAACTTGTTTCATTAGAGCTGGAGTGAATGGCCTACACTCTAGACTCTAAACGTCTATTGATGTTATACTTGTATGTTCAACATAGTGAGTACATGTTCCGAAAAGGTGTTGGTGGAGGTCAATGGACATTTCAGGTCAACAGAGGTCAAACACTGAAAAGCTTGTAAGCATCACAGGCCGTGGTCTGCAGGCCTGCATCTCTTTGTTGCATGATCCCTCAAAATGATGGGAACGATTTATGGCACTATTTTAAGGAAGTATTATAAGCAAAAAAGTCAATGTTTTTTCACGCGCACGTTAATTAGTAATTTGACTTTTAATTATTTAATCAATTTGAGGCTCGAACGCAAACAACCAATGAGATGCACTGTTTTATGGGTTGTCTCCAATGTTATAAATGGGATATTCGGCACAAATAACGGACCGAGAATAACAGTACATGGAGAAACACAAAAAAGGTTACTGCGCGCAAAGCGTGCCAAACATTTGTGCTGTCATGTCTTATCTTCAAGTTATATAAACAGCCTATTAGGCACAAATGAAACAAGATGTCATAACAAGACAAGAAGAAAAGCGTGAAGTGTGCGATTTCATTTTTGTGGTATAATGCTGTTAAACAACACATTGGGCACAAGTGACATCACATAGCAATACATGCTCGATCTTTAAGTTATGAACGGACATTTGGAGAAACTTCTTTTGAGATAGTACCGATTCTAGCATGAAATTAAAATGGCACGAACAATTCATAGCAACAGCCTCAAAATGTGATCAGTTTTCGTGAGAGGCTTCTTAAAAAATGTGGGAAGTCTGACCTACGTGCACCGTTACTCCGCTACTGGTTAAGCTCCCGAAACGAAAGCTCTGTGAAAATGGAACTTTGAATTGATGGAATGCGTTCAACTGAACGTCAAACTAATCGCAAGCGGCGAGGATTCTAACATCATCCAATTGAAAATCATAAATGTTTTAAAAATGTTTCCATTGTTTCCGATATTTACCCGGTAACAAGCTTAAGATAGGCCTATATTTGATCAAAATGCTTTCATCAACTGCTTCATATTCCGTTGGTTGCTGCACACTTTGATGGGATTATCAATTTTGTCATGTGAAAAAGGCTCAACAAATCGGGAAAATGCAACATGATCATCGATAAAAAACAGTGATAGTTTTATGAGATTTTCGCTGATCCGATGTTCCGCCGAAAGTGGGCCTCTGAATAATTTTGTTATCACGTGTTTTCTATCATTAAAAATTCATTCGAGCAATTTAAAACAATCAAAGGGGCTATCTTCACCCTGAAATCTCCAATTGTGTCTGTACGGCAATTGTGTGTGTAAGCCCGCTATGTATTCTGAGTGCAGGGGATTTTGAAATGTCAAGATGTAGGTTGATATTTGATTGTTTTAAGTTGTATAGTTGAATTTGAAGGGGAGCTAGATATGCACGGCCAGTGCCTGGTAGTGAAAATTCCGGTCATCTGGGAAGGGGATCTAAGGAAAATATTTCTAACGCTCGGACCCGAAACCATGGGAGGAGGGGGGGGGGGTGCTGAGCGTGGGTGGTGTCATACATTTTCCTAACCAGGAGTTGGGAAACCTCAATGTAGCCTAATTAGTACTAAGTATATCATAGGCCAAAATGGTCGTCTACGTTTTGTGCTGTGGTTGTCCTAGCTTTGGCCTGGGGGAGGGGGGACGGAAGTGAGTCACTGCATGTTAGTCTTCAGGACGTTTTATCCACCCCTCCTTTGTTACTGTGGTAGCCTATGACAGTAGTCTAACTAAACGATGAATTTACAAAGTTGTTATATACCGTACCGCACAGTACATAGGCTATAAGTAGGCGACACTGGGCCTATGCGAGATCGAATCAATTCATCAATAGGCTTACAAGGCTAATTATAGTCCTACTTTTACATCTACGTCGGGAATGAGGGGGTGGTGACACGTCACCTATTATCCTTTTCCCCACCCCAGTACTAGAGTAGCTTGGTCACCTGTCGAAAGTGCGGGGGGAGGGCAAAATATATCGACAAAGTGTACACATTTGCCTACAAAACCGCGGAAATGTAGCCTAATGATAAAACCACTTTTTTTTACCAAAAGTTGGGGCGGCTGCCACCTCCTCATCCCCCTCTGGCTCCGCTACTGCTGTCGCTCGATGAACATTTGGTCACTTCATCATCACGAAATATATTATCTGATACATGCATACGCATTGATTGAGCGTGAATGTGAACTATAGTGCGCCAGTACCAAAAGTCCGAAATTTCAGGTTGTATCATGCGATAAGATCGAACGTAATTGGTCAATGGAATACAACAGAACATATGAATTTAGTAGATTTCGAAAAAGCATATGACGGTGTGGATAGCATGCCTTTTCGAAGATCATGAGATACTATTGAATTCTAGATGAGCTTGTGAAGCTTATAGTATAGGTCCATCCCAAGACTAAGTGCTCAATTGGAAGGTCGAAAAATATATTAAAGCAATATCCACCAGAAGGTATCTATTCAAACACTTTAATGGATCTGTAACATCATTCAAACAATGGGTGATTTTAGTGGTCACTTGAGGTTTGTAAAAATTCGAATCATAAAGTCAATGGGAAATACATAATATAAAAACATATACCAATAGTCTTAGCCCCCGAAAATCGTGGTCTATTACAAACAAAAACAAGACGGCATCCGATGAATCCAACTTCAAATGCGGAGAAGAGCGCTCATCAATCCTAAACGTTGGGGCATTGCAGATCCACGTCCTGTAAAAAACGTATCCAAACTTACTATTCTACAACCCCTTGCTATCCGTTATTTCATATATACTCGATTCTGATTGGTCGATTGGCCTAGCTCTAGCTGTCCGTTATTCTTGCAATAACGGATGGCTAGCCTCATGAATATGAAAAAATTCCATACAGCATTTTTGGAGGGACACGAGGCTGTTGCTAACCGTTGCAGGCCTACTACCTATTTGAGCGTGGATATAAATAACCAACTAAGCTGTGCAGAGCATATCAATAGCACCGCATAGAAAGCAAACATGATTTTCGAGCTGCTACGTCGTTAGTCTGTATGGCTTTTCCCAACATGTTAAAGAAAGTGCATACAAGACACTTTTCAGACCCAAGTTAGAATACTGTTCCAGCATCTGGGACCCACCAGGAGCACAAATATAGGCTCAAGACATAAAAGTAGAGTCTCAGCCATGATAGCGGACTTACAGTGGAATTCACTCGAGGATCGCAAGACCATATCTAGCCCTTTTATATAAGTTCATTCATAAAACGGTAGCCATAAACGTTGACGAGTACCATAACAATTCTGAGAGGGGGGAATTTTCAACAAAAGAAACATCTTCGATTTCTTTCATTCGTCTTGCAGCGAGGAAGGACTGCTTTGGGTACTCTTCCATGCCTGGGAATATGGTTGAGTGTAACCATTCACCTGTTACTGTTAGAGAAGCTCCATCTATCGACACTTTTAAAGACAGATTGAGTGGTATGCAACTGTCTTCTTTTTTTAGTAGAGCCAGAGCTTATTCATTTGTGTTCGCTAGCGGCCACAAACGTACACCTACAACTGTGTATCCCGTGTGTGGAGAACTGTTTGCATTATTCACCAGATGCAAATACCAATACCGTAGTACTAGACCCTACTAAGGACACAGTATACAGCTAGGCTAGCCTAGCTACAGTAGCAAGCACATATATTTTCTGTGCAGTTCTTTAGCATACAGGTTTGAGCAACATTTGAATATTGTATTATATTCTGATGAAATCTCGGCTATAGTTTGCTTACCGTTTTACACAGTATCTATATAATCTCATTATAACATTGATACATTGCTACATTCATGCATTAGCTATTCTAAGCTTCAATTTACATAGCCCGAAGCTGGGCGAATTCGCTAGCTTGGCCTATCTACAACATAAAAATTAGGCCTATGACGCTACGTTCTGAATTATATTTTCATAAATTCAATTTATTTTGTAATTTTAAATTACTACCTATAAAGCCTAAACTAATGGGTACAACTGCAGAATACCCCGCCTCTCCAGCTTTCCACTGAGATTTCGGAAGCACAGTCACAGTCACGGCTATTCGAAATGGGCGACGACGTCACTATCACGTGTTATTCTCCATCCACTGCGACTGCGCCTCCACTACAGAATCAAACATAAATCCATGTAAAGGGGCATTTACACGATACGACAAACTCGTACGCGATCTTGTTAGTCGGTTGTAATTTTTGTCGTGCCGTGTAAACACTACTTTGTTTGTCGCGAGAAAATGATCGGCCCACGACAAAAATCGCATGCGATTTTTTGCAAAAATCGAGTATGACCTTGGCGTACCGTGTAAACGTACTTTTGTTGAACATTTGGTCGCACACGATTGTGTCCAGCAAAGTTCAACATGTTGAACTTTGTCTTTAACATGTTGAACTTTTTCAGGCCGATTTTTTGTAAGGGTTATGACTGAGTTCGAGTCCCACCTGTGGTGCTATGCTGTGTTCTTGAGCAAGGCACATAACTCCACTTGCTCCAGTCCACCTTGTTAGGAATGGGTACTTGCTTCCGGGTTATCCAGCGATGGACCGATGTCCGTGTTCTGGGGGAGTTTCACACTTTCGTTCGCTTCATGTCATGTAAATCGGATTTTAAGCACCGTCTCTATGAGCCACACATAAGCTGGACGAAGGATCTTTCTCTAAACGAGCTAACCTAACCTAACCACTGGAGGACAAGTTTCAAGCAGAGAACTGGTGGTTCAGGAGCTCATACCAGATTATTTTGCACCAGTGTTTTCATATGAAACCTCAATAACCCACAGATGACATTTGACCACAAATCCATCAGCACCCCAATTGAAGTACTTCCAAACTATCATTATGACAAACCCTCAACACTGTAGCATATAATCTGTAGGGGAACAAGCAATTTTAGTGTGTTCCTAAAATGACCCACAACGACCCACTAATGATCTCAACAATCTACCATAAAAACTGTAGGAAAAGAAACATTTTGGCCGTTTTCATAAAATGACCCAAAATGACCACTAGACGACCGTTGACCCAAAATCTCTGACAACCAATGCTGACCCATCACCCATCCATCACTGTGTCCAACGTTCATCAAAATATGTTGAAGTGTGTATGCATGGCTAAACTTTGACCACAATGATTACTAGATGACCACTAAAAGACCGTAGCCCCCAGATGACTAGTAACCCCAAATTCCCGAACACTCCAAATGAAGCACTACCCAGGTCTAATTATGACCAACCCCCAACATTGTACCATGAAAACTGTAGTAGAAGAAACATTTGAGCCGTTTTCATCAAATGACCCTGAATGACCACTAGAGGACCGTTGACCTCAATTCTCCGAACACCCCGAAGGAAGCACTACCCAAGTATAGTTATGAAAAATATTCAACACTGTAACATTAAATCTGTAGGAGAATAAGCGTTTTGGGTGTTTTTCATAAAATGACCCCAACTGACCATTAGATGACCACTGACCCAAAATCTCTGACCACCACTGATGACCCATTACCCATTCATCAATGTGTCCAAGTGTCATCAAAATTAGTCAAAGCATGTATGCATGGGGTAACTTTGAAATCGATTATTGACAGACAGATAGATAGAGTGATAGATAGAAGGCCTTTTCACACACGAACCAGTGGCTGGCTCAAAAAGCCTTGGCGTTCACACGCGAACCAGCCGGCCGCAGGCGGACATAGACAGAGCCGAGTATTGTAAACAATTGGATCAGATTACTCGGAAATAGGGCCAACGGGGGAAATTTCGGTGTTGTCACTAACGATTGCAACATAATAAAATAGGACATTTTTTACTTATGAGATAAAAATACGTTTACTTAACGGGAGTGGCAATACAGGAATCTCTGGGCCTAGAACCGGCCCGCTTTCTTACATCACAATTCAACTACCAAAACTCCGCGCCGTGGGTGGTCTCGGTTCCGTCTGAGGCCTGGCCCTGTTCTCGACCGAGACCAGGCACTCGGTTCCAGGCCGCGAGAGAACCTTGTTTACAGGACGAAATCATCTGAGGCCTGGAACCAGGCTGACCCAGTAGGCCTCAGACGACTGGGTCAGTCTGGGTAAGCCTGGTTCGCGTGTGAAAAGGCCTTACATAGACGCAGCACCATGACAATGGCTCACACCAGGTATGAGCCAACAATGTGATTGAGCAATTCGTTTTTCATTTTGCCCAGTATTTAACCCAAATCCGCTATGCAAACAGTAACATTTTGGCCTGCGCTGCTGGTCAGTGCCCCCAGTATTCTCGTGTTGTTATCCAGACTTTTCTTGTCAATGTTCTTACCGCCATATAGATATCAATGTCGCTTGGTAACGTTGTTATTACTTAAATACAACCAAGCGTCATCTCCTCGTGCAGGGTTTACGAGATCAGTATTATTCAACTTGATGGCTTGGTCTTCCGAAACATTGGATGACTCAATTAAGTCGCCCACAGGCGAATTTCACATCCCAGCAGTGGCGTAGATCCGTCCAGCTTAGGTGGGATGATGTTAAGTTTGCGGTATGTTTTGGTTAGTGACCTGGGTAAGGGGTCTAAGGGGAGAGAGTGTTCCCCCTCTCTATTGAGAAATTCGTGAATAAGGAAGTTCTCTTAAATGCAATTAGGTGTTATATTTCGGTGTCCCCCTCCTCTTTTGAGGGACTTTTTAACAATGAAGTGCCATTATATGCAATTTAGTGCTATATTTGGGTGTCCCACTCCCCGTTTTGAGCCCCCTAAAATTTTCGAGTCAATAGCATTTTTGTACACTAATTGTATCTGAACACATGCAAACATGATTCTCCCCCTACCTACATAGCCTACACAGCTTTGTAGCTTGTACAGCTTTCAGGGCTTCATTTATATGACGGGAGAGCGTAGTGGCCTAAAGGGTCTTTCACACTGCAAGCTACGCGACACGACTAAAAAAATGACGGTAGAGCGTGGTGGCCTGAAGGGTCTTTTACACTGCAAGCGACGCGACACGACTAAAAAAGTTATTACCTATATATTTTCACATTACCCGGGACGCGAGGCGACTTTTTCGAGTGACCAATCATTGCCTTTGATCAGATTACATGACTAGGAAGATAAAAGGGAAAAACTATACAAATCGTTTGAGCGATAAAGAAAAAGTTGCCTGAAGTGTGAAAGCAATATATCACCTCCAAACATTTTTTATCGCGTCGCGACGGGTGTAGTGTGAAAGGCCTTGATCGTCCATACTGCACGCGACGAAGCGCGATAAATTTTCAGTCGCGTGATGAAACCAGAAAACCATGAAAGTTTTGTGATTACTTGCCTCTTTGAAGTGCATAGTTTCAGTCTGGTATTGTCAATAGTGTATTACTTGTTCTATGCTGCCACATATAGCTAACCAAGCAGACAACTTTGCATAGCTAACTTAGTACCAGTGCATGTTTCAGTGTTACTGTAATTTACACCTGTTGACTTCCACATTCAATATATCCCACCATCACAAGTGGCACCAATACTGGTTTAAGAATAATCAGACATAGGCCTACGGTTGCCAAATTGATATTGACATTTCAAGAATTGCTGCTAAGCCCTGCCTACTCCATCATATTAATGAGAGTGGCACCAAATTCACTGGTGATCATTTACTCACCATGGGCAATATATGTGCCGAGTAGGATATCAATCCACCATGCCACTGCAGGAATAATGTAAAATTACATTTCGCCCCGCCCCTCATGAATATTAATGAGATGCAATTAGGTATCACCTACACGTGAACCCCACCTTGTACCAATGCCACAAACACAAACTAGAAAAAATCAAACGAACGGTTGCCGAGATATTCATATTTTAAAAAATTGCTTGAAGCCCCGCACACTCATGAATATTAATGAGAATGTCGCCAAAATTGGCAGGGACCATCTACTCACCATGCGCAGTCCATGTGCCTATATAGGACATCAATCCACTATGCCACTGCTGAGATCACGTGGTTTCAAGCAATTTTCGGCGGAATTTGTTGTGGCCCCACCCCTTATGAATATAGTCATAACCTACGCATTTACCGCACCTTCTACCAATGCCACCAAAACAAGTTTGAACAAAATCTGACATATGGTTACCAAGATATCAACATTTCACGGAATTGCTTCTAAGCTCGAACCACAATATTACTGAGATTAGAACCGGAATCGATAGGAATCATCTACTCACCATGGGCAATCTATGTGCTAAATATAACATCAATTCACCATGCCACGGCTGGGATCACGTGGTTACGAGCACATTTTAACGAAATCACATTTGGCCCCGCCCCTCATGAATATTAATAAGATGCAATAAGTAACTACCTACACATATACCCCACCTTCTACCAATGCCACCAAAACAAGTTGGAACAAAATCGGACATACGGTTGCCAAGATATTCACATTAGAAGGAAATGCTTCTAAGCTCACTCGTGAATAGTAATGAGATTGGCACCGAAATCAATGGGGATCATGCACTCACCACGGGTAGTCTATGTGCCATGACATCAATCCACAGCGGAGATCACGTGGTTACGAGCTATTTTCAGCAAAATCACATTTGGCCCGGCTTCTCATGAATATTAATGAGATGCAATACGGTACTAACCTACCCATGTACCCCACCTCCTACCAATGCCGCCAAAATGAAAAAAATCGGATATACGGTTGCCGAGATATTCACATTTGAGGAAATTGCTTCTAAACTTTTTTATCCACCATTTTTATAGTGGCGCAGTTGCCAAGTGGTAGTGCTCGCGAATGACAATCTAAGGGTGGTACGATGAGTTACGATGAGTCTCACCCCAATCCAAATTGTTAAAATTAAAAACATCATAACATAGAAAAATCCATAATAGAAAAAAAAGTAAACTATCACATATAGCCTATGGTTGCCTACTTATTTATTATTACTACAGGTATAGTAGCTGGTATCATATAACATGTATTGTAGCTCATAGTCT
>JAODUJ010223985.1:0-10467 GCA_027564615.1 Psolus chitonoides
GGTCAATAGAGGTCAAACAATGAAAACAGGTTTTAATTCTAAAGGCAAGGAATCACGTAGCCCTCGGCTCTTGTTCATTATTCTCCCGGATTTGGCACAATAAATAAATTGATATCCAAAACGGCATGCCATACACTGACAATTGTATGTGTGTTTATCATAGTTAGAACATGGACCCTGAATACAAGGGGGATTGATATTGGAGAAATTAGGATTCGGAGTGGCAGCACGGTTAGCTTGTACCTCTACCTTTTGCTACTTGCGTTGAGTCTCTGTTGTAGGCAGTTCTGTACAGGCAGTATAGTAAGCAGAGGTGTATATGCTAGGTTGTTCTGTTGAAGAGGTCGAGGGGTCGGTTGGCATGGGGGAATGTAGCCTGATATACGAAGGGTTAGAGGTTGGTATTTTAATGGGTTTCGGGAGGGAGTGGCTGCTGGATGATCAGGAGTGTTAGTGGGGAGCTGATAGTAGAGGAGACAGTGGAAGTAATACGGTTACCGTGAAAAGAAACAAAATAATAAAGTATGGTGGACGTGGATTGAATATAAAATGTTGTGGAAGTGAATTAAATATAAAGTGAATTAAATCATATATTCTGGAAGGGGATTACATTTAATATACAACGGATGTAGCCGTGGGAGTATCAAGTGTTACATTTAAAGCTATTATTATATTGTGGATAATAAATTGTGGATAAAAGTATTTTGTTTCTGTTCCGTCACTTTGGGAGGCCAAATGATTGGTTCCGTGTGAACAGACCCTGCTGTTTTTATTGAGGTCAAAGGTCATCTGAGGTCAAACAATACAATCAGGTTTTAAATATAAAGGCAAGGAAGCACGAAGACCTCGGCTCTTGTTCATTATTGTTGATATATTGGCTCTACGCTAACCGAGTTTACCTCTTAAAGTTAAATGATAATAATAATAATTGATCAGTGTAAAGAAATACACAATTTTAGCTATCTAAATGTCATTGGAAATTTACTAATGTGTATTTAAATAGTTTACACATACCTACTCAATGGGTGTCTGTACTAAGAGAATGAGATGCCATATTGAGTGACGATTTGACTGTCCGGGCAGCCGGGAGGAAGGATACACATTCTCGGCATCGAGATTTATTCTGATGAACTGTAACAATGAACTAGATCATCGTTTAAAGGTAATTGCAGGGTTTGTCTCAGCTACAAAACCAGTTTCGGAACACAATCTGTCATATAGGCCTATATACATATCACGAGAAATTTCCAATAATTTTGGGGGAGGAATAATCTAAGTACAATTGAAAAATTGGAATGAGATTCAAGGGTGTCTCTCACTATTTAAAAGAAAAACTACAGCTGTAATAGGAGAAAAATAACTTCTTGTCTAGTACTATGCAAACACCAACTAGTGGTTATCACTTCAGATTCAGTCTATTGGAGGAATAGTGCAATGGGTAGGCCTACTATGTATTTTTGAGAACGTAAACGAGAATACACGGTTTGTGAAGCCTACAGGTGCACCCGCAACGTTTTTGACAACGAAAGACATTACGTGGATACAGTGGCGTAGCCACGGGGAGGCCTGGGTGGGCCGTCCCACAGAGGAGCTGAACGGTGGACACTATTTTATGTGCCGACATAATTGAAATTGTTTCCTAACCTCTGTTCTACACAATATTTTGGAAGTGAACCAATGTTTATATATTGTAAATACTTTTGGGATATGTAAAAAAAAACACACAACACTCGACCGTTTTTCACAAGCGAACTTACAAAACTGTAATGTATAGCCTACCTTAAAGGGGCTTTCATACTATGGAAAGAATAGGAGACATGTCATAATAGTAGGGTAGCCTACGTATAGGCCTAGCCTAGAGGTATCAGTAGCGGTTCCAGAAGTCAATTATAGGGGTCGAATAATCCTGCATGTTCTCCAAATATCATTTCGGGACCAATTTAGAGAGGCGAACCATGAGATGTGTACAAAAATACCATTGACTTGGACAATTTAGGGGGCGAACGCCCCCCCCCCCCCTGGGCCACCCCCGGATCCGCCATTGGATAGGGATTCAGTTTACAAGCTGACTCAGCGACGTGAAGCCATGTGTATAGTAGTATTGTAGTTTTACCAAATTATCTAAACCTTAAAGCGAGTATCTGTGTTTTGGTGCTAGGAAAGACTTCCCTCGCAAAACGTGGGTCCTGCTGTAGCCTATATGGTTCCCAACAGTTCTGTAGGACAAACGCCTTCACTGTTTCTACTGGTGAATGCCCAATTTGGGGAGAAATGAGCCTGCAATCTTGAAACTTGACGGTGACAGTTTTGGCTATAGCCGAACGTTAGTTCGTGTGGATTTTTGAATGTTTAGGATTTCAGTTGTTACAAAACGCTAGCAACTTTGTGTCGAATGCTATGATGACATCATAGATGTGCACTCCATAATGGCTTTGCTGTGTGAAAATAAACACGGATACTCGCTTTAACCACAAGGAAGGAACATTCCACGCAAGATTTGATTTCATACGATCGGTGTAAATAAATAAAAGTTGACGTTGTGTTTACTCTGGAAACTGCCAACTCACGGTATTAGACATAGCCTGAACTTGTTTTCCCACCATAAACAGATAAGGGCCATTCCGCAGTGACTCGCGTGACGATTACGGAACAGAATTTCACTTCATTGAGTTCATTCTTTTTAGGAAATATAACATATTCGTTGGAAACGCCTTGTCGTGTATATAGAAAAGCAGTGGCGTAACAAGAGGCAACGGGACCCTGGTACAGCAATAGAAATAGACCCGAAAGGAGAGTCCACATTCACCAACTCAAGGTAGTAGCGTGATGTAGTGAATTGAGTGAGCGCTTGCACTGCAACATAGACCCGGGATCAATTCCTACCTGTGCCTTGATATACATCCTCGTCAAAAGCTGTAGGCCTATTGTATTTGTTGATGGCCTTGCAATTTCTGGTGTCGTTGTAGTGGTAAGCAATTAACTTCTGGGTAATTCGGTTTATTACCTACACCGACGAAGTACAGTTTTTATATGTCATAATTATACTTTGGTAGTGCTTCCTTCAGAGTATTCAGGAATTTGGTCACCTGGGCGTCATTTAGCGCCATTTTGTGAAAACACTAAAAATGCTTCTTCTCCTACAGACTACGTGGTAAAGTTTTGATAGATTGTCATGGGATAGGTGGGTAGTGCTTCCCTTGAGGTGTTCGGGAATTCGGGGTTAAAGGTCATCTTGGCTTCATTGGGCGCCATTTTGTGAAAACACTAAAAATCATTCTTCTCTAACAGATTACATGGTACAGGTTCGATAGTTTGTCAAAGTGATACTTGGGTAGTGCTTCCATCAGAGTGTTTAGGAATTTGGGGTCGAGAGTCATCTTGGTGTCATGTAACACCATTTTATGAAAACAATACAAATGGTTTATTCTCGTATAGATTACGTGGTACAGTGTTGATAGTTTGTTATCATGATTGTTGGGCAGTGCTTCCTTTGGGGTGTTCGGGAATTTGAGGTCGGAAGGTCATATTGGCATCATTGGGCGCCAGTTTGTGAAAACACTAAAAATGCTTCTCCTCCAACAGATTACATGGTACAGTTTCGATAGTTTGTCATAGTGATACTTGGATAGTGCTTCCATCAGAGTGTTCAGGAATTTGGGGTCAAATGTCATCTTGGTGTCATGTAACACCATTTTATTAAAACAATAAAAATGCTTCTTCCCGTACAGATTACGTGGTACAGTGGTGATATTTTGTTATGATGATACTTGTATAGTGAGTGCTCTTGTTGTCTTCGGGGTGGTTTGGGAATTTGTGGTCAAAGGTCATCTGGGGTTCATTAGAGACCCTTAAGTGAAAACGCAAACATCAATTCTTATACTACATAATCAATGGTATAGTATTGAGTCACGACAAAATCTGGTTGGAGTAGCATGGCCAGGGTTTCTCGAACTGATCAAAAGTTTGGCACAAAATATGCTAATTGAATAGCTGATTTGCATAATTAGCAACGTGGTAGGTCAAATTACTAAAGAATGCTGGATGTACATGACACTTGGTACATGTAGTCAATATTTTGTGACAATAATGTTGAAAGTCATTTAGAGGTCATAAGGGTCATAAGGGTCAATTCAGGTCAACATTTGAAAGTATGTGAAACTTCGTAGATATAGTCAACATTCGGAAACCGAACATTGTGAGAGTCTGTTGGAGGTCATCAGGGGTCATTTGAGGTCGAATAACTGTGTGTAGTTTGAGCTACTGCACCATTGGTAGGCCTACTCTTGTTTTTCCTAAAGAGAGGTTTCCATGATTTACATTTTGTTATTGAGCTTGATTGAGGCCCGCCGCCCTGGCCGACAAGGTCCCCGATCGACCAATACAAAAGTGGATGGTAGAAATACACTTTTGCTATACATATTACATATTTAGTGCCTATTTTGTAAGTCCATTCATTGTCAAGATTATTAGCAAGGGCCTCAAGTACGGACCACGTACTGTTAACTTTTGTGTGTCTATCTATTTTTAGTAGGCCCGACTTCCGATTGAAGAGCCCATTGGAATCTGTATAGCACAACCTCCTATATGACCCATTTGATGTGTTAATGGACTACACAAAGTTTTACGACTATTAACACGTCAAAGTAAACGTTGTAGACTAGATGTCAGAGAAATTTCTTTTAAAAAAGAGTAGTAAATGAGTGGAATAGCCTTCCAGAAAGTGTGGTGATGTCAACAAGTGTTAATTCTTTTAAGAATTATCTTGACAATTTTCTTCCAAAAATTGCGGTCGGGTGTTATAGTTCTTTTGGGGTGTCTGTTATTGATTCTGCAGGTTTGTTTTGGTTGCAGAGTCGTCTATGAGGACTTCTATCCTCTCTGAACCTTTTCTCACTAAACTATGGGAAGAGGCAATGCGCTTTACAGACTAGAGATGCGTTTGCCTTCGACTGTCCACAGCATGGATGGTTTATTTGAATACTACTTATGTGTCTGTAGTAACCATGGAAACAGACCATGCGCTCTGCAGAGATGCGTTTGCCTTCGACTGTCCATGAATGTATAACACTTTAGAACACGCTCGGGTCATATGCGACTCTACCTCTTCCCCTGGCTACGCCAAACTCGAAACTGCCAGTAGCGAAAAGGAATTTCTATCAGAGGATGCAGGGGAGCTGGGGCGTGACGCCACCGGAATGTCGCGAACAAAGGCCTTGTCTTAAGCCCCTCCTCGTTCATTGTTGCGCAAGTTCCCCCTGGCCAATTACAGCCGTGAGTTTTGTGATTACTTGCCTCCTTGAAGTGCAGTTTCAGTCTGGTATGGCCATCAATTTATACCATGTGTCATGCTACCACATCTACCTACTTACTGTTTTGCTGACTTAATTGGTGCCAGTGCAGAATGACAAGTGCCACCATTACAAGTTTGAACAAAATCAGTCATAGGGTTGCCGATATATTTTCAAAGAATTGCTTCTACGGTTGCCGAGATATTCAATTTTAAAGATATTGCTTCTTAGCCCCACCCACTCATGAATACCAATGAGATTGGCACCATAATAAATAAGAATCATCTACTCACCATGGGCAATCCATGTGCCGAGTATGACATCAATTCACCATGCCACTGCTTAGATAGAGGTGTTACGGGTAATTTTGAACGAAATTACATTTAGCCGCGCCCCCACATGAATATTATTCAGATGCACCAAAGTACTAACCTACACATGCACCCCACCTCCTACCAATGTTACCAAAACGAGTTTTTACAAAATCGGACACACGGTTTTCGAGATATTCACATTTAAAGATATTGCCCACTCATGAATATTAATGAGATTAGCACCATAATCAATAGGGATCATCTACTCACCATGGGCAATCCATGTGCCAAGTATGACATCAATCCACCAGGCATGCCACTGCTGAGATAGAGGTGCTACGAGCCATTTTCAGAGAAATTACGTTTAGCCCCGTCCCTCATGAATATTATTGAGATGCAATACGTTACTAACCTACACATGTACCCCATCGTATACCAATGCCACCAAATCAAGTTTGAACAAAATTGGACGCACAGTTGCCGGGATATGGACATTTTAAGGAATCGCTTCTAAGCCCCGTCTACTCATGACCTCTTATTGAGATTGACACCAGAATCAATAGGGATCATCTACTCATCATGGGCAACCAATGTGCCAAGTATGACATCAATCCACCATGTCCCTGCCGATATCACGTGGTTACAAACAATTTTCAGCGAAATTACATTTTCCCCCGTCCCTCATGATCATTGTGGAGATGCGATGAGATAAGGTCTTGCACATGTACCCGACCTCCTACCAATCCCACCGAAACAAGTTTGAACAAAATCGGACATACGGATGCCTGCCAAGATATTCACATTTAAAGAAATTGCTTCCAAGCCCCACCCACTCACGAATTCAAAGAGATTGGCACCAACATCAATAGGGATCATCTACTCATAATGGGCAACCAATGTGCCAAGTATGACATCAATCCACCATGTCCCTGCCGAGATCACGTGGTTACGAGCAATTTTCAGCGAAATTTCATTTGCCCTCGTCTCTCATGAATATTATTGAGATGCGATGAGGTAATGTCCACACATGAACCCCACCTCCTACCAATCCCACCAAAACAAGTTTGAACAAAATCGGACATACGGTTGCCGAGATATTCACATTTAAAGAAATTGCTTCTAAGCCCCGCCCACTGATGAATATTAATGAGATCAGCACTAAAATCACTAGGAATTATCTACTCACCGTGGGCAATCCATGTACCAAGTATGACATCAATCCACCACATTTCAAGAAATTGCTTCTAAGCCCCGCCCACTCATGAATATTAATGAGATTGTCGCCAAAATCCACCTAATCAACGGACAATTGCACACTTTTGTTTACTTTCTGGACTCGAGAAGCAATAACCAACATGATTAGTTAGGTTAGCTTAGGGAGATTATAGAAACTAGGCTAGTTTGAAGTCTCGAGAAGTAATATCAAGAAGTATCCACTCTGCGGATTAGGTGCCAAAATCAATGGGGATCATCTACTTACCATGGGTAATCTATGTGCTAAGTATGACATCAATCTACCATGCCACTGCTGAGATAAAGGTGTTTCGAGCAATTTTCAGCGAAATTACACTTGGCGCCGTCCCACATGAATAACAATGAGATGCGCTAAAGTACTAACCTACACATATACCCCACCTCTTACCAATGTCACCAAAACATATTTGAACAAAATCGGACATATGGTTGCCAAGATATTCACATCTGAAGAAATTGCTTCTAAGCCCCGCCAACTCATGAACATTAATGAGATTAGCACCAAAATCAAAAGAGATCATTTACTCACCACGGGCAATCCATGTGTCGAGTGTGACATCAATCCACCATGTCACTGCTGAGATAGAGGTGTTACGAGCTTTGTGTCACAGTCACACACACACAGTCACGACCGCATAGATTACTTTGTCCTTCGGCAAGTTATAAAAAAGGGTTAGGGTCGGCTCCCTCAGGGGAATGGAGCATGTTCTTTCATAATCCAAGGTAAAAACTAGGAAACAAGATTCAGAACTTGGTTTTCAAAAAGGCATCACATGATTGGGCATGGTGGCCAAGTGGTTAAGGCTCGGGTCGCTTAATCCAGTGGTTTCGGGTTCGAGCCCTGGTCGGACTGCCACGTTGTGTCTTTGGGCAAGGCACTTCATCCCGATTGCTCCTCGCCACCCAGGTGCTAATTGGATACCTGCGAGGTGTACTGTAACCTGTCAATTGAAGCTGATCTCGAACAGCTGCCTGTACCCACTATGTGTGGGGATGAGTTATACCAATGAGCAGGGGTAATGGTATGTGAAGCGCTTTGAGACTGCGGTGTAAGGCGCTATATAAAACTGACCATTATTATTGGATTCCATGAATTTGATTGGTCGATTTGCGCTAGCGCACTAGTAAAAAAATAGTTGCGGCCCAGCCCTCCCGACTGGAAGACCAAGTACTAACCACATGGCTATGTGAATGTGTATTATTACTAGTCCCTAGATACTAGTAGACAGTCGGCAAAACAATGGTGGTATAATAACATTCACAGGTACAAAGTATTACCCCTTTTAACCCACTAAATAATTTTCGTTCGCTGGAACAAACACCATTGCCTTCATGCCCCCAGGAAAGTCGTTCGACACGTGAACACTTCTGCAGCTGCAGGGGTAAACAATATCATTCTGATCGTGCAACGATGAGCACCAAAAAAAAAAAAAAACACATGCTAGGAGAATATTATACTACCAACTTTGTAAAAGAATTAGAATCCTGTGTCATCAAAATAATGTTCTAAAACCAATTCATATTACTCCTTTGGTATTGTTCTCGGAATGCAGTGGGAAGTTATTTGCCCCCCTTCCCCGGGTGCCCTTACAAAATCGTCCCGAATCTCAGTGAACAAGGCACCAGTCACTGACGGGACATTTGAAGTTGGTTCAGTGAAGCCAGTGTGATAGAAAAACTCTTCCCAGAGGTTGCCCACCCTCGAGCGATCGTTTTCACATAACTGAATATAACTAATGCCATATGTGGTCAGTTCATACATTATCACCAATTATATTATGACTCTCAAAATATAGTTCTCAAGATATAGATGAACCTACTACAAGACCACCATGATGTATCCGACTGTTGTTGTTTCCATAATGACGTAATCTGCCCAGCATTAGCCACGTGTACAGCATACGAGAGATTCAGAGAACAGAAGGATAATCCGTCACCAGTTCCCGGTCCTCTAAATCCGAGGGTATTAATTGGAGTAATATTGAGCTTCTTTGCTAAAAATCCGACAAACACGTCATCCAAAGGAAAAAAAGGCGTCCTTAGAGCTTCATCGAATAACTTCGATGGAAGGTCGCCAGACATAACGTAAGCATATCCTCGACAAAATGGTGGATAATATTTGTGGGGATACACCGTTTCAGAAATGAACCATTTACTCCTTGCAGTCCGGTATGGCATGGAACTCTTGTACACATACCCGGCCATGTAATTACTAGAGGGCGCTGTTATTAGCAGATTGATGATATTGTGTAAGTTGAAGTAAACATCATCATCACCTTTAAGGATATACTTTGCATCTGAACAAAATTTGCTCACCCATTTCATTCCCATCATAAATTTGCGGGTCAGGTTGTAGTATGAATCGTCAAAATCTCCCAAGATGATATCGTGATATTCCTGCGACTCCATCCTGACACGATGATTGACATACTCCTCCTTGGAACGACCTAATATATAAACAACGACTATTCTCTGTCCCAGTATAGGTGTGCCGCTCAAGGTACTCTTTCGCTGTTTCTTACGAAGACCTGAATGGACAGGGCTAGAATGGATTATGACCAGTAAAAAGACTTCATCTTTCCCTGTATTGCACTTCTCTTCGGCAACGAGAAAGTGGAAATCGTGTGGATTGATAACGTGATCGTACGTCACATCCGTGTAGCGATTATCCGTTTCCAGTGGGGATGTATTAGAATATGAAATACCGGTAATTGATTCAATTCTCCTTGATATTGGATCAAAAAGGAAGATGAATAGGAGAGCCAGCCCGAGAAGGGACATTAAGATAAATGGTCGAACTGAATAACGCATGATACTTCTAAATAAATCGCTCAGCCTCAAACTGCTCAGCCTCAAACCGCTCATCTTCATTGAAAAAATTGAAACCACACAACTTATGGGGGACAGTGCATGTGAAAATTTCCTGGTCAATATATGGGGCCTATGTAGATAAGAATAACATATAGACGTTGTGTTAGATATTTGATGTGGGTATGAATCAACAGTCACTTGAAGATGCATAACAACGGTACATTTTCATAATGTCACAGTCCACGACATGAAAATGAATCTTCAAATATACCATTATTATGGATAGATCCATTAGATATTAGCACCTGCCGATATCGAAACACTCATTGACCATGACCAATAACAGTTAGATTACAGCTAGGTGATACACTTGATATAGTTGTTCACAATTCCGTACTTTCGTCATACACGTTGATTAGAGAAGTCAGAATTGGATCATGTTATTCACAGCGGATTCATTGATGTGACCCTGATGATGTGGTTTCACGATTAACCGGTCCTCGCTGATAACACCCGTTCTCGTTGATAAACTGGTGCCTCTGCTAGACAATCTGCAAATCAAATAGAGAGGTAATAACAGGAATAGGCACCATTTTATTTAGGCCCATATTAAAGATAAACTATGCAGGCTAATTACCTACACTGATGGAATCGGAGTAGGTTATGTTTTTGGTCGAGTGTGTCTGTGTGTGTGTGTGTGTGAGTGAGTGTAGGACAATAACCTTCGATAACTAAAAAAACTACTGGATGGAATCGGTCCAAATTTGGTGGACATGTTAGGTATGTGAAAAACTTGTGAC
>JAODUJ010224096.1:305-15977 GCA_027564615.1 Psolus chitonoides
AATACTTGAGCTTCTGTAGGCAATGTGTATCTGTGATGTCAAAGGAATGATGACTAGAAGTGTTTTTCATCTGATTTGACAGAGGATAAAAGTGAAATATCTTAAGACTGGTATAAGACCTGAAGATAGTCGATGGTTTTTTAGCTAATGATAAGGAACAAATCTGTATAACGTGTCAGGTTTTCAGTTTTGGTTGGCATCGGAAATGGGTTTTGAAAGACAAACCATTGAAAGTAAATTGAAATTCCTTATTCCAAATGTACTGCGAAAAGTTGGTTGTGGGGAAGAAATAACTGTTGCAGTTGATGGAAAGATATTTTTGTCAGTTCTGCATGTGGCGCAAACCTTTGTACCCATAGTTTGCCAAAACTGCCCATGACAGTAGGTTATTCATAGGTGTACAACATTAAGCTACATCTAGCAGGGGTCATTTCACTAACATAGGCCTACAGTACCAACCTGACTGTCTACAACACGTAGTATACTTAATATTAGGCTACAGCCAGCTAGGGCCTATTCACCAACGTTATAGCTAAGCATACACATTACAATGCATATAACCTACAGTACAGTGCATAGTACAGTACCTGTTTACAGAATTACTAACAGGACTCGGAAAGAAAGTTGGCAACTCTTACTTAACTCAAGATTTTCAACTTCAAATTTCTCAATGGATGAGCTGAATCATGGTTCTTTGTCCAAATGCCCACTGAGACTTTAACATGTTGGTTGGTTCCAGTAAGTGAACCTCAATTGTTATAAAAAAATACAACAATCTTTTTCTTCATTTCTGTATCACAGCATGAAGGCTCCAGAATGCATTGCACTAGTGATGGAGCCAGAGTCACGACTCTATGAGGATCCGGTGATAGTCTTAGACTTCCAGTCACTTTATCCATCAATGATGATCGGTTATAACTACTGCTTCTCTACTTGTCTTGGGAGAGTGGAGCACATCGCAAAGTGAGTTTGTGCTTGTGTAGAAACTCAGTTTTATAGAAAGTTTTATAGTGTAGGCCACTGTTAGCCTTACTGGACCACGGATGCCCCCTAAGGGTACACCTGGGCAAACTGTCTTAAGGCAGACAAGCTGTTGCCCATGTAGCATCACATCCCGCTGATTCCATACTCCACCAGTATCTAGCTGTGATGGTAACCAAGGAGGTCACCTGTTTAAGCAAATGAAATGATGTACTTATTTATACACCTTGTTGGGAGAGGCAATAAAGGTAAAGTGTCTTTCCTAAGGACACAAAGCAATATTTTTAGTTTGTTATGATCTGGAGCGCTAGCCACTAAACCACCATCCCATGAGTCTTACATGCACTTGCTATGTGTGCTTTTTGCATGACCAGAAACGGTCATGGGCCAACAGTCATACAAAATTTAGTACATTCTGCTATTTGACCGAGGAACCAAATTCAAACAGCATACCATATATGCTCTCATACTGGGTATATCGTTAACAGACAGAGAGATGAAAAAGAAACTATACCTACCTCTTCCCCCCACATACAGCTAGTTACACTTTTGTGCAGGGAATGCCATCCCGGAAGTAGATGACAAGATTGCGCCAATATCTATGATGTGTCTCCATGCATAGTATTTTAATATTTATATCCTTAATTGTTTCTAACCTTCAATCTTTAATTTGTGTACTCAGTCACTCTTTTGTTTGGTATTGTATTTGGTATGGTATGATACTGCGCAACACCCCTAAGTTGAAGTACTAGTGCACAGGTGAGATCCTAACAAGGCCCACCCATGCCTGTCTATCCCTACTCCATTTTCCAATGCTGAGCACCAAGCATACAAATGAAATGAAAAAAAAGTTGAATCGACTTTGTGTCACTATTAACAAGGGAATCCACTGAATCATCTCTTTCAAACTCCCTATCAAACCCAGATAACATCTGCTGCTCCACCTGATGATGGCAACAACATGCAGATAGCCTACCACATCTGGAAACACAGGGAGTGACAAACTATATGCACCTGGTGAATCACATGTTAACATTTGGATTATTTATGTTAACCATCGTGTTCTCAATAGTATCATTGATTGGGCAGGGCTTACATGAAATTCCTTAAATTGTATGTAATTACCAGGGTAAGTTCCAAATATATTCTAGCTTTACCACGGGGAACTCAGTTTGTTGACAAATTTACCTGGAAAATACTAATGCCATAATGTGAACCAGGATATATCTTGCAGCTGGGAGGTCCGAAGGCTGGGTCATATCGAAGATTAGATTGTATACTTGGTCATCAGCATTGAAAGTATGGAGTAGGGTTCGGAAAATACACCTTGCCAGCCCATCAGAATATGGCTAAAATTCCTCAAGCATGAAATCACTTGTGGAGGGCGACATCCATCATTGGATGTACAGTGCCTAATGTACAGTGCCTAATTAACACACACACAGACAGGTGTAGACCGGCAAACGAGGACCTCCGTTTTGATATGACCGAGGACCGAGGACACATACACCCGACTTAATCTTATCTAACCGAGGACACCTCCAACCGAAGACACACAAACCAGACCACTTACTACCCAACGGTAGATCGTCCAATGCCTCCCAATGGTGGACCCGTTTTAAACATATTTTTACGTTATTTGCGATCGCCTGGTAATAGCCAACAACCGAGGGCGTCCACGATTGCAGGTGTGTCCATGGTTGTACAGTGATTTTTCAGGTGTGTGTCCTCATTTGCAGGTCTTTACAAACACACACACACACGAACAAAGACACATACACTGCATGAAACCCTCACGGGAATATTGTTTTTTTTTCAGGGGAGGTCACTTTGTGCTTGGCTGTACTACTCACTATATCCCACCATTACAAATCAAGAAGCTAATGGATTCAGGGAGCCTTCATGTTTCTCCCAATGGAGTTGTCTTTGTGAAGAAGAATGTGAGACATGGAATTCTTCCAAGGTATTTATTTATTGTTCATTCATTTGTTCATTCATTGGTTTATTCCTCCATTGATCATAACAATGCAATGGTAGAGTATACCATACTACTAGAAAAACATAACTACTAGAAGGATAGGAGAAGGGTGGGGCATGGCCTCATCAAAGATCATTAGAGACACATTAATTAACAATGTTCCCAATGTAATGGATGATATTTGACACAACAAATTCAGACATTCTGTTTAAAAAAAACGAAAGGAGTGTGGCGGCCTAGTGTTACTTGATCGACAGGTAGAGAGTTTGAGTCCTACCTGGGTTGCTGTGTTGAGCAAGACTGCCTGCTCCAGTCTATCCACCTGAGAATGGGTACTAGGTTCGGCTACAGGTAGGTGTTATCCACGGATGGACTGAGGTCCCATCTTGGGGGAGTATCATACTCTCATCCGTTTCATCTCAAGGAAACTGGGTTCAAGCACCGGCACAATTATAGTTCCAATGGGCTCGGAAGAATTCCTCCTAATAACTAATAATGTTTTCTCTGTCTGACGATCGAATATTTTGCTTTTGTTCCACAGAATGTTAGAGCAGATACTAAATACTAGAATTATGGTGAAGAAAGGATTGAAAGATCACAAGGATGACAAGGTAATTAACATAAAACATTAATATATATTAGGTAGTAAGGATGAAACATGAATATTCAGTGACTGATGGATTTAGGTTATAGCAGCTCGTAAGTACCAGATTTATGGTGAAGAAATGATTATAAAGACCACAAGGATGACAAGGTAATTTAACATAAACATGAATATTTATTATCAGGAACACAAAACATGAAATATTAGTGATAGTGGAGTTATGTCAAGGCCGAGCCACACGGTCAAACTTTGTTGGATCAAACACATCATGTGAGATGTCAGCTTATGTCGTAATAATTTGTCCGTGTCATAATAATACACATGTGCGTCCAGACCATCAAATTTTGACTGAATGTGCGGTTTGATCCAACAATGTTTAACCATGTGGATCGGTCTTAAGAGCAGATCATAAATACCAGAAATATGGTAAAGAAAAGATTGAAAGACCACAAGGATGACAAGATAATTAACATGAATATTTGTGAAGTAATAAACATAAAACATGAATATTCAGTGACTGGTGGATTTATGTTATAGTAGATTCTAAATACCAGAATCATCGTGAAGAAAGGATCGAAAGACTACAAAGATGACAAGGTAACTGACATAAACATGAATATTTATTACATCATGAAACATGAATATTCAGTGACTGGTGAATTTATATTAGAGCAGAATATAAGTACCAGAATTTTGGTGAAGAAAGGATGACAAGGTAATTAACATAAAACATGAATATTTGTGAGGAAGTAAACATGAAACGGAATATTCAGTGACTGGTGGATTTTTATTAGAGCAGATTACTAATACCAGAATTATGGTGAAGAAAGGATTGAAAGATCACAAGGATGTCAAGGTAATTAACATAAAACTTGAATATTTATGAAGTAGTAAACATGAAACATGAATATTCAGTGCCCGATGGATTTATGCAGCCAATTAGCACACATTTTCTTATGGGTATAACCCTTTTTTTACCCTAACTTTGAAGGATAGGCTATATGCGATGGAAATGTTTCTTTTGTTCGTGGAGATGCATTTTCCTTTGGATATATCTCTACCTTAGACCCTAAGTGTGCTAATTGGGTGATTCATGTCAGAGCAGATTTACTACATATCAAAATGTAATAACATGACGTCCAGGTCTGCCTACTAAAAACTAGTCCACACCTATTAATTAATAAAGCCAATTACTGTCCATTCATTCCTGAAGTTCATAAACATCCCTTCCCTCTGGCGCGATTTGTTTACAATCCGGTTGCCTCCCCTGCTGTGGTGCTAAGTGGCAGAGCTACATGCAAACATCAGCTCATTGAATTTCCCGGTTACTCAGGAAATTGGGTGAAATTAAATCACCCGACTTTTCTTCGGTTGAGATACAAACTCGGGTGACATTGGTAATAGGGGCAGTGGCACCTACTGAATGACAGGATTATGTGTGAAGGAAACAATGAAAAAAATAACATTTCTTTTACTTTGGGTTCTTATTTATGAAGCAGTCAAATACAATAAGTAGTGGTCTTCTTTATTTTGTTGGGCGGGGGGGACTGTCAGATCTTGGTCAAACTGATGAACCATGTGTCAAATAGGAACTAATTTGCTGATACATATTGTGTAATATCCTGAATTTTCTTAAAATTTGATTTTGTGGCAATGATGAATCTTGACCTAATTGATTTCTGGCTATGATGAATCTAGACTGATTTGATTTTGTGACCAAATTTGGTTTGTTAAAAAGTTAGAGGTACTTTTTTGTGGGGGAGGTTGGGGAGAGGGGGGGGGTAGGATGTGGGTATGTGAAGTTCACATTTTACTGCTGCCTAACTATTAAATAGAAAGTACAAGTTTGAATGAGGTTTTGTATTATTTTACTTCTTTGTGTGTAGGTGCTCCAACGAATGCTGGACAACCGACAGCTTGGACTGAAGCTGATAGCCAACGTTACTTATGGTTACACCTCAGCTAGTTTCTCTGGGAGAATGCCCTGTATTGAGGTGAGCTTGTCTTGAATAATTAGGGTTGCCAGATGAAGACTTGCAACCAACTTGCCTATAATCCACAACTAAATTTTGCAAAGGTAAAGAATATTTTGGATAAAATTCAAATTCTCTGCATATTAGGAATTAGCGTTTGAATCCTCACAATCAACTTATCTTCACAGAAGCAGGATTTGTCCTTCCCCATTGTTTGCTTGTTATTATTAACTAACCACCTCTGTATGGATGATAGCTTAGTGTAGTGGATTGAGGGGCTGTTATGCACTACAGAGGCCCACTCATGCCTTTGAAGGTCAAGCGACACGTAATCCATTCGCTTTAAACTTAACATACCTGCATATGTCAGAAACCTCCACACCAAAAAACAGAACTATAGATCGCTTGGTTAATTTTCAATTCAATTTTGAATGAACAAATTTGTGCGATGTTCGTCACGTATGCAGGGTTACTGGTGAACTAGCCATAATATCATATGCACCATATTTACACACATTTTATCGCTTTTTACAGACATCTACAAGGAGAATACAGATTTTATACATATTTATACCTTACCTAAAACTTTGTTACATTTCACCAAATTTCTGTTTTAAAACTATGCTGTGAGAGCTAGTTGAAAGAGGCATGTTTCCTATGTTTTTGTATATTCTCCATATATAGTGTACTGCAAAATAGACTGTTGTCTTTTTGCAGATATCGGTAACTCTTTTGACATTGTGAAGACTATTACGTAATATGCGAAAAATTCAGTTTTGACCACTTTCGAAGCAAACTTTATAGGTATTGTTAGTCTAATATTGTTCCTTCAACTATTTTGTATTCCACTATCAAATGTTGTTGCTATATGTCGCTTGTACTTCAGGAGGCATACTATGTTGTGTGGGTTTACTCGTTCTGTGGTGTTGCAGTTTCTTCAATCCCTTTCAAAGTTTTTAAAGTATTTCCAGTATAATGACATCTAATGATTTTTTCTCCAAAAATTCTAAAAGAAATTAGGTACCAATTTCAATTCTGTTGGCACAAAAATAATTCTGTACAACATGTCCTTCATAGTAGTTTGGCAACATTACTAGCTTCAACCGTACATCCTTGTTAACATTCTACAAAAGAATTATACAAACTAGAGCACCTGTACATTTGCATCTTGTACAATATACTCTAATAGATTGAAATCCAACATTGCTAACCTCAACCGCGCGTCCTTGTTAACATTCTACAAAAGAATTATACAAACTAGAACACCTGTACATTTGCATCTTGTACAATATACTCTAATAGATTGAAATCCAACATTGCTAGCCTCAACCGCGCGTCCTTGTTAACATTCTACAAAAGAATTATGCAAACTAGAGCACCTGTGTATTTGCATCTTGTACAATTCACTCCAATAGATTGAAATCCAACATTGCTAGCTTCAACCGTGCATCCTTGTTAACATTCTACAAAAGAATTATGCAAACTAGAGCACCTGTGTATTTGCATCTTGTACAATATACTCTAATAGATTGAAATCCAACGTTGCTAGCTTCAACCGTGCGTCCTTGTTAACATTCTACAAAAGAATTATGCAAACTAGAGCACCTGTACATTTGCATCTTGTACAATTTACTGTAATAGATTGAAATCCAACATTTTTTTAAATGGGGGCACCCTTGAATATCATTTTGATTTCCCATCAAATTCTATCAATTAGATTTGGTTTAACCACAGAACTATTAAAAAGAGAAGGCTAACACAAGTAATAGCCCATACACTTAAGGGGTGATTCTAGCCTAGCGTTATGTCGCGTTGTATTCGGTACGTCAATTGTGGTGGATCTCTGCATTGAACTACACAGTGAACAATCACGAATGGGTATTATTTCCCGCGGTTTCTTCGATGAAACATAAAAAATCGGTGATAATCTGTAGAATGATTACCCTCTGCTCCATTTCTGATGATTACTGCACCGAAAACTTATGCAAATTATGAGCAATTAGTGCTTAGGCAGTATGACATTAGTGTATCATGCAGAGCTTCAGCGTACTGGGCATGACGTCATTCTCCTTAATTCTGTGGGTTTACCTTATCCAACAAGACAAAAGCTGTTCTGTAGTTGTTGATGGTCTTGCAGTTGCTGTTTTCATTGTAATGGGGGGAATTGGCTTCAAAAAATTAGGTTCACTGGATTTGTTCGACTTGGCTGCTCTGTAGTAATGATGAACAGGTTGCTACCACCTCTCTCAGCATTTAGGAGAGTCGCTAAAGGCTGAGAGTTCACTTATGTTCGGGACACGTTATATATCAGTCCCAGGAGCAGGATGGGATTGTAATAGTTACATGCCTGTCTCATTACTCTCTGAACACTTCTTGAGAAGATGCTCTGCTCATTTCCTTTGAGGAGTCAGCTGCTGAAGTAGGACTTAGGCCAAATGCGAAGAAGACAGAATGCATGATTCTGAATGGAGATACGGATCATTCAATGATCTGCGCAATGAATGGAACTGAAATCAAGGAAGTTGATGCTTCAAATATTTGGGGTCATATGTTGGTGATAGTCAAAAAGGATTTCATGTCTAGAAAGGAACAAGCATGGAGGGCTTGCAATAAATTGCATCATATATGTCAGTCCGACATCCTCACTGCAACTGAAATCAGGTTTTTTAAAGCCTGCGTGGAAAGCATTCTTTCGTATGGTGCTGAAAATTGGACTGTGAAAAAAGAACTTCAAAATCGTCCGGACGGCACATACACTAGACTACTAATGCATGTTCAAAATCAGTCTTGGAAGAACCATCCAACCAAACTTCAAATTTATGGCGATATCCCACTAATCTCTACAGTTGTGGCACAGAGAACCTGTTTTGCTGGTCACTGCTACAGAGCAAAGGACCAGGTTGTATCGGATGTGAGTATGCTCTGGAGACTTCCATGCCCATCTAGAGGAAGCGGACCACTAACTTATCCTGACATACTAACTAGAGATACAGGATTGACATATAATGAACTTTGTGTGGTCATGAGCTACAGGACCCATTGGCGTAATGGTGTCCCCATGCTCTCGACGGCAGTCGAAGGAGGATGAAGAGAATGCTGATGGTGGTGTTCACTCATGATTACACCACTTCAGGATTTCTAAGCCATCATGGCTTCCTGAACCCATAGAATTGCTTCAGGCTAAATAAAACCCTTACTAATGAGTAATTGGCAAGACAAACTTTCACCACCACCCTCCCCCCTGTTTCCTATAACATGGTAATGTGAAATCCCCCCCTCCTAGTTTCCTCCTAGTAATCATATTCTGCTTAATTTCAATTTTCTCGTGTTCACTTCTCACTGACAGGTCGGAGACAGCATCGTAATGAAAGCGAGGGAAACTTTGGAGAGATCCATTCATCTGGTTGAGACCACTCCTAAATGGGGTGCAAGAGTGGTGTATGGCGACACAGACAGGTACGATTTTGCTAGTCTCATGTTAGCTTCAATTGACTCTGTTAAAGGAACTTAGCGAGCTTGTGTGTTGCCACTGTCTTCCTATCTAATCTAAATATGCTACTTTTGTGATAGAGAATTCAAAATGACTAAAGGGCTGTACACACTGCATGCTACATTCGTTACGCGATCAATACCTGTAGTCTGACCAATAATTCTGTGAGTCTGACACAGTGTCGTCTGTCACGTATCAAACCCGAGCGATGCCAGGTTTCACTTGCTGCGTACCTGGATGTTTCAGCAATTATCATCGACATAAACATTGACGGTGTTATAGGTTTCCAACAAACATTACGTTACGGAAGAAATGGCTCGCTGGAGTAGGTAGAACTGACGAAAATGGACTTCATTTCCAACCTACATTAGGACACCGTGTGTGTAGCCTACACTTCTCCGGCAGCAAAAAGACCTACACAAACAACATACCAACGGTATTTCCTAGCCAGGAGAATAGGCCTAGACCTTCAGCAAACGTTGATCATTCATATGCATTGGGTAGTGATACTGATATCAATGAACTGAAAAGAATAATTGACGAAAAAAACAATGACATTGAGTATTTGCAAGAGCAAGTAGGAGAACTAGAAGAAAAGCTGAATAAAGCCAAGGAGAAGGAAATTTGTCATAGGCAGTCTGAAAGATCGTTGCAAAGGCAAATCTTTTCACAACAACGTAAACATGCTAAACAACGGAGACGTGTCATATTAAAAGAATCCAACAGGAAAAGCTTTTCCTTTGACAATTTGAAAGATAAGCCTGGTGCTATCAAGTTCTATACGGGATTCAGTTGCGAGGATTTCAATAATTTGCTGGAGTTCATCAAGGAGGATATACCAAACATAAACTTCTACGGCACTAGTACTAGGAAGAAAGGGTCAGAGAGTAGTAATCTACTTCAACGAAGAGCATTGTCAGTATGTGATGAACTCTTCCTGACATTGTCAAGATTACGTTGTGGATTGCTGGAGGAAGATCTAGCCTATAGGTAGGCCTACACGTTTATTGCCACAAATTACATGAGTAGGCCTAGCCTAGGCTAGCTCCTTTTTTTCTGGAGTCTTGCCTGCCTTAACTCTATAACCCATGGCTGTTATTGGCGTTATTGGGCAGGGGGAACTTGCACAACAATGGCAGAGGAGGTGCTTTAAGACAGCTCCTATTGTTTGCGTCATCCAGTAGCGTCATGCCTCGGCGCCCCTGCATCTCCCTGCTAGATTTATCTTTTCGCTACTCGCAGTTTCGAGCGTGTCGTGGCCAGGGGTGGCCAGGGGTCACATACAACCCAGACATGGTCTATAGGGTTATACTGTCCCTTCTATGAAGGCAGGCAAATCTCTGCAAAGCGCACGTCTTGTTTCCAAGGTCACTAGAGACGAAGCAGTATTTTTCATTAACTCTATAACCCATGGCTGTAAATTGGGCAGGGGGAACTTGTGCAACAATGGCCGAAGAGGCGCTTAAGACAGCCCCTATTGTTCGTGGCATTCCGGTATCGTCACACCTCAGCGCCCCTGTCCCTTCCTGCTATAGATGATCTTTTTGCTACTCACACTTTCGAGTGTGTCGTGGCCAGGGGAAGAGCTGGGGTCACATTCGACTCAGACATGGTCTATACTCTATAGGGTTAAATCTGTACTTTTAGCACCAATTCATCAAGATTCATTCCACTGCCTGTGCCCAGCACTAATGTTTAGCTCCAGATTGGGAGCGTTATATCCATACAGACACAGAAAAAACAGATGTAGACCTGTGCCACGGGTAGACCCCAACACTAGAACTACAGTAGGCCGAGAGGTTTCAAGGATTTGAGAAACTAACAGAGCCACTGGCCTCATACTCGGCCTCTGATAATTATCACGAATAAATTATGTAATGTGTTTATTTGTTTCATATTTCCTGTTGCAATTCCAAATGGACATGGGCATTTATAAGTCTTCTTTTAGGAAGTAGTCCATGACTGGGTCATGCATGTATGTCACATTGAATCAATTTTTTTCAATAGGGATCCCCTTCATGCATTCAATAAATCCCCCCCCCCCCTTAAATTCGGCCCTGATCATTGCCCAGATAACATTTTCCAAATAAACTTCCAGGTTGAATTCACATACCAATGAGGATTGATTATGTCATCCACTGTGGTGAAATGAGCACTTTTCGCTTTCTCTGGCAGAAAATAGACCCTACTTCCACATGTATACTTGACATGTAGCAAGAAATTTTATTTGTGCGATAATGCAGGGAATAGATGCACCCTGTACAGCAGTCTTTACATTCCCCTCTACATCTGGGCATGTTGTGGCAAAGACTAACAAGAAATCAACACCATCACCACCACCAGTCAATCTGCTGTGGGTCATATTGCCTGCAACACCACCAAGCTTCCTAACCCTCCAAGGCCTACCTCATGAAAGGCTTCAAAATTCCATTGTGATTTACTGATAGTAAGAACTCCCAATTTTGTACGGCATAATTTGCATTTATTGGTTATATTAGTCATATATACTGTAAGTAGCCCCTACAATCAGAGTGCTTATGAATGTAATTGTGTAGTGAAATAAATGCCCTGAATGTTTTCTTGTCATTCACTTTATATTGTAGAACAAGTGGAGTCCACCATCAACCCAAGAAGACTGCATGCCAAAACTTCAACCCTGAATCACACTGGCTGTGACATATTTTGCACGGTGTTGAACCCTTCAGTACAAGAGGAGATGACTTTGGATGAAGTGCCCTAGTGCCATATATTATGTTGGTTCAATCTCCAGAAAGGGTTTGAATGATTATTTCTGCCCACATCATCACTGTCATATTCTTTCACCATTTTGTGTCACATTATCTCAAACCTATTGTCATCTCTTTCTTTTGCCTAGCACAAATACATCTCCCGGCACAATCTTGCTTTTTCTCTCCACTTTTGTCACTCTTCACTGCCTCTTAATATCCTCATTCAACCTTTATCATGTTTTCTTATTACTTTTCCTTCTACTGCCTTGTAACCCATTAACCTATGTATTTTGTGGCCAGTCATCCCTTTCTCACATATTCACATGCACCTTGTCTATACCTCTATTCATCTGCTCTCCTATGCTGATTGTTGTGTTACTCTACATGTATATCATTGCAACCCGCTTTATGTGTATCTTTGCATTGAAAAATATGATGCATTTACCACAAAGACATTTGAAATTATTTAAAATTAACAACAGCCTAAATAGTGAGTTGCTCAATCACACATTATAGTAAGTTTGGATTGGTGTGTTTTGACTCCTAGCCTGGGCTTTTTTTCCTACAGAAAATTTAGAATACTATCTGACTGGTTTGGAAGTCCAGATGCTGTCAAATGGGTTACTATTCAATGATTTAGTGTGTGATCGATGCAATAGTTACAGGTCTACAAATTACAATTTCACTTGAACTCTTTTTAAAACATGTCAACCAACTTTAGTAAATTTAGATAAATTCCAAAAGTGTTCATGCCTACATGCTGACCAACTCATGCCATCCTAAGGTTAAAGTTGGACATCTCTCTGGCTGTAAAGCATCACACAAAATATCATCATTCGAGCTTGTGTTCGCTTATTCCTTTTCCTTGCACTGCTGTATCCATTTTAACCCATTTTTCTGTATTATATGTGTACTGTGTGACCAGTGATCATCCATTGTTCTCTTTATTCTCGCTTTTTTTCACAATCACTTTGTCTCTCTATCAACCTGTGTTCCTATAAATCCTATGTCAATGTGTTCATGTGTGTATTGCAACCTGCTTTATATATGTTTGTATTATTCCTTGCCAGAGGCAAAAGGAATCTATGTAGTCACGCATGTGTGCGCGTCTGTCTGTGTGTATGTGACAAAGCTTGTAAACTCGATAACTGAACGATGCTTCAATTAAGCCCATATTTGGTATATGTTTACCATGATCAGTACCTGATCCCTATTGACTTGTTGGAGGTCAAAGGTCATCCGAGGTCAAGCACTGAAAACCTTGTAATGTTTTTTTTGGTGGAGGTTAAAGGTCATCTGAGGCCAAACAGTGAAAACCTTGTAACCACCATATGGATAGGGCAAACTTCAATTGCATTCATACTTGGTATGTATGTCCCTCATAGTGAGTACATGATCCCTAGTGTTTTCAGTAGAGGTCAAAGGTCAACAGAGGTCAAACACTGTGAAATCCTTGTAAACACTGTAACTTGATAGGGCAAACTTCAGTTTAAGCTTATAGTTGTGTGTTCACCATATATTCAGTACCTGATCCCTGTTGTTTTAGTGGAGGTCAAATGTTATCTGGGTCGAACACTGAACATTTTATATCCACCATAACTCACTGGGGCCTATTTCAATTTAGCTCATATTTGGTATGTGTATTTATCAGGGTTTGTACTTAGCCCCTATTGTTTTTAGTTAACGGTCAAATGTCAACAGAGGTCAAATATTGTGAAAACCTTGTAACCACCATAACTTGATACACCAAACTTTTAATTGAGTTCATACTTTGTATGTTTGTTCCATATAGTAAGTACATGGTCCCTGTTATTTTCAGCTGAAGTCAACATGCAGAAATCAAACATTGACAATTTTCTGAGCAACTGTCATAACTTGGTACTGTCAACTTCAGTTGTTGACATAAACTTGTATGTGTCTCATCTGAATTATTCTGGCGAGGAATCACACTGCAGAGTTGCAGTCTTGTTAAAAGTGAGAGGGTCAGGGGGTAAAATTGAGAGGGGCAGGGGGAAATTTACTGCGTGATAAACTGAAAATGTTAAAGTCAATGGGAGCATTTTCAAAAAGTGGAGGCCCTGACCACCTATGATCTATCCCTCTGAACACAGCAACAAACAGTGTGTATTTTGTTTAAATTTGCTGAGATTTCATCCTCGATTTCTCTGGGACAGTCAATTTGTCTTATTAGCGTTGTTTTCTCCATTCGTGCTTTCAGAAGAGTCAGGTAATTAGCTCTGATTGAACCCCCAAAGGGAAACTGTCATCTGTTGTTCTAGAATAACAGAAATCAGATACAGTTGTAATGAAGGAGTCGGAAACAAGATACAGTAAACAGTTTGTTCCAATTTGCTGATATTTCTTCCGCAATCTCTTCAGGGCAGACAATTTGCCTTATTAAGGTTATTTTCTTGGTTTGTGCTTCAATTTGGATCAATCAGGTTATTAGTTAGGGAGAAAAGTCCAGCCCGGGATGATGTCATCATCATAGAAGGTTAAGCAGACCGATGCGCATTACCATTCATAAACCCGTTTATCTTAGTATATCTCCAAAAAATATAAACACTTGTTTTATGATATTTTTTGGATCAATCATCAAACAACAATTTTACGTAACATATTCAATGTTTATGACGTTAAAGAGTGCGAGACCATTTCAATCGTGGCCTTTAGGTTTGAAAATTGAAGGCGAGTACATTAAAATACCATAACAGCTCACCTAGGTTTGCTACAGATGAGCTGTTTAGGTGGTGCGAGAGCTATAGCTCGCCTTGAATCATAAGGCCTGAATCGCTCAATTTATTCTCAGTTCATGCACTAACAATTCCCTCTGTGTGCATGTCCGGATTTGATGCACACTGTAATGATTATTCTATAGAGCGTGTTCAAGAAACTAGATGCAGCAAGCCAGCAACTACAATAAAGCAGCATATAATCAACATATCATGCATTTACAATTAGTATGAATCTTGTATTATGGACTACTAATGTCAGCGTGCACATTCTTCTTCAAACAATGGAACAATCCCGGCCGGTGTTTAATCGTAGATTTAAAACCGGTCTCAAATTGTTTTTGTACACGGTAAAGTGCATAGGCATATCATGTTAGGGTTTATCAACTACCAGTGTAACTGAATAGACTCTTCAAGGCGAGATGATGCTCAAATTCCAGAATTCAGTAGCTTACATATGGTACTTGACTTGACCTACTTTACTTGGGGCGTTGGCATGGGTGCACCTCTATCCTGCCTTGCCATCTGTTTCATGATGTTCTTTCATTGCTGGTGGTCCTGTGCCATTCTTCTTGCATTGGTGAGCAAGGCCACTCCTATTGATCTGCAGTCTTCATTTCAGCAATTTGTCCAGCAGTTTGATGATCTTCCTCTGATGTTTCCCAATGCACCCTTCTGTCTATCAGCAATTTTGGGAATCTTTGTCGAGGCATTATTTGGATGTGTCCAAAGTAGCGCATCTTGCGTATTGCAATTCTGTCAATGACAGTGAGCTCGAGGCCGAGGGATTGTCTAATTGTGGTGTAACGATATTTGTCTAGACGGGTTACCTGTACTCCCAGTATTTCCCTTAGGCACATCATTTAAAATACCAATAAGCGATTTTCATCTTCTCTTTGGTACACTCGCATCAAATTTAGTTTCAATAAAGGAGTCGGTGAGTTTACATACCTCTATGCATCCACCCAGGTGTATGAATGGGCACAACAGCATATCTTGGTTAGGGGATTTTCTGGGTTGCCATCTGGGACTGCCATGTGGTGTTGGCTATATCAAGTGCCAGTAGAACTTTTAGGAATACAAATGAGCCCTGCTCCAGCACCAGCTATATTGACCTTGTCTCTCTGCTGGATACTGGTGGAGTATGTGAATAGAGGGATGACATGATACATGGGCAACAGCTTG
>JAODUJ010224097.1:0-10467 GCA_027564615.1 Psolus chitonoides
AACTTTATTTGAGGAGGGAAAATAGATAAGATAAAAAGGAATACTTCAATGCAGCCACAGGAGGAAGGTGGTTTAAATATTGCCAATGTTTATGACTTTATAAAAAGTATGAAAGATTCATGCATCGGACGATATACTGATTATACCTCAAGCTATTGGAACACACTTTTTTTCGACAATGTCGGGAAACAGCTTTATTACAGATTAAATTAAGAATGAAATGTGCGTGGAGTCATCTCACTGTTGAGATCCCGGTATCAGTAATCACAGTGATCAGAATATATGGAATAATAGTTTTATCAAGATCAGTAATCACGTAATATGGTACGGGAAGTGTTTCAATTCCAATGTTCTCTATGTGCGGGATTTATTTGATGCGACTGGCAGACCTCTGCAGTATAATGACAATATTGTTAAGTACCATTGCCCCAGCTTCCCATTTACAAAGCCCAAATGGAATAATACATGCAATTCAACACTTTTAGAGACCATCTAGGTACTCACTGGGGTTGCCGATTCAACCGTCTGGTCAGCAGGTGATGCTGGCCCAGTTGATATGTAATGATAACATTTATCACCATATTTATAATAAATATAACAAACGGTATATTGAGCAACCACGTTGCTGCGTAAAATGGGAGACTGAGTTCAAAGATGTACACTTGAATTGGAGTACAGTTTTTATTTCCTATAGTAGGATAGAAGATGAGAAAGTGAGAAGTTTCCAGTATAAATTTATTCATAGGATAATTGCTACTAATTCTTTTCTTAACAAAATTAATATTTACAGATGGTCCAAGCTGCACTTTTTGCAGTGAGTCTATGGAAACATTAGGTCATCATTTTGGCATTGTGGAAAAGTAGAAAATATTTGGAGTAAATTATATACCGATATTTAGATAGATAGAGTACGAAAATATTTGTTTCGGGTATTTTGAAAATGAAATGAGATGGTATAGTTTTGCGATTTTTAATGCAAAGCATAATATTAACTTGTGTAGAATTAATAAACCATGCCAAGTAAACTTTATTTTCGTTTGGATGTTAAAATGTATAGTCTTAATAATAAGAGAAACCAGAAGGAGATTAAAAGATTATTTGAGTAATCGATTATGAAATACTATGTGAACACATATGTGATCATAGTAAATGAAATGTATCATATTGTGCATGAGAGATGAGTGCAAATATAATATATTATTATTGTTATTATTATTATTATTATCAATACTATTATTATTTATTGTGGTGGTGGTTGTTGTCTTTGTTGCGGTGGTTGCTGGTGGTTGTTGCAGTTGTGGTTATTGTGCAAGCGATAGGATTAAACAATTCTCACGTGATCAACCTAGCTAGTGCGTGCGAAGAGCGTCAAATTCCCTTTTTCCATTTATACTAAATGTACGCCAAAAAATACTATCACGGTATCAATGTATAGTGCGCACGATACACGCGACACATAATATATATATGTACTTTGTCTTATAACGTCTTGGGCAGTGGGCAAGTCCCACCCACCACAACCAAGGTTCAACAGCAGACAATTTTGCTCAGGAGTCAACAGGTTATGTTGATTCTTCACAGTGTACGTTCACCCGCGGGTAGATGGGGCTCGTTAGCCTAGGAAGACAGGCAATCCAGGAGAAGACAAACTTTGATCTAAAACCTCCGCTGCCTTGCGGCAACTTCCATTTATGGAAAAGGCTTCAGCAGTAAACCTCGCGGCAAAATCCGGAGTCGGAGCCCCTAAGACATGTTTGTCGTTGTTTACAACTTATTTCTGGCAGCTCCTGCGACGGCACTGGTGGCAAACTGTAACAGCCTTGGTGTTCCTTTGGATCCATCAGCGACGTGGATAGGGGGGGGGGGACATGCTGCATGGGCAACAGCTTCCCCTCCATATTACGTTGTCCAGACGTGCAACCGGCCAACACCTGGAGAGGACACTCGCCTGCGTATGAAATCGTCGACACAACACGGGGAACAACAGTTACCGGTTCTAAGCTACTGCTCGTTTGGCGTAGTGCGTGGCGCCAGGAGTTGCTCTTGACCATGGAAGGGATTTTTGGATCCCACTGAACAGCAACCGCCCGCCTCCAGCTGGGCAGCCCCCAGCCGGTAAGGTGTTGTCCCGCCACGGTCTGCTATCCTCATTGGGTGCATGGGGATTAAGATTCATCCGAACATCAGCCCGCAATCAATGCACTAAACAACAAAACTATTGGAAAGAAACCAGCCCTAAAACTCGAAAGTTGGAACCTCCAGACAATGATGACCGGCCTTTTTTAAAACCTTCAGGACATCAGCAACACCAGAAAGAGAGATATCAACGACGAGCTCACGAGACTGTACGTGGACATAGCCAGCCTTCAGGAAACCCGGCTGGCAGAGTCGGGCACCCTGACTACACGTTCTACTGGCAGGGGAAGGGCTCTGACGAGCCCTGACAGCACGGAGTAGGCTTCGCAGTGAGAAACAGTCTTCTGAGTATGGTAGAACCATGCAGCAACGGCTCAGAACGACTCCTGACCCTCCACCTCAACACAGCCGCAGTCCCTGTCACAGGTAAGTTCAACGGCAGCTCCCCGGAGCCTTTCGACATCCGTAGCGGAGTGAAGCAAGGCTGCGTCCTCGCCCTCACGCTGTTCGGGATCTTCTTTTCCCTGCTCCTGCAACATGCTGTAAACACAGCAACAGAAGGGATTTACCTGCGTACCAGATCAGATGGCAGGCTGTTCAACCTTGCCCGCCTCAGAGCTGAGACGAAGGTACGCGAAGTTCCCATGTAGATACATGCTGTTTGCCGTTGACGCAGCAGTTGCGACCCCCTCCCAGCAGGAACTCGAGTCACTGATGAACCGTTTCTCCCAGGCCTGTAAGGACTTCGGGCTGAAGAAGACAAACGTCATGGGACAGGATACAGAGGCAATACCGGTCGTCACAATTAATGACTACGTACTTGATGCTGCCCGTCGGCTCCACCATCACCTCTCCTTGGACACAAAGATTGACAAGAGGCTTGGGAAGACATCCTCAACCCTCGCTTGCCTATCGACTCGAGTGTGAACAAACCGCAAGCGGACAGTGAAGACAAAGATGGCAGTGTACAGCACCTGTGTGATCAGCAATGTGCTGTATGGCAGCGAGACATGGACAACCTATGGCAAGCAGGAGAGAAAACTCCATACTTTCCACCTGAGAAGCTTCCGCCGTATCATGAGCATATCTTGGCAAAGCAGAGTGCCCAACACCAGGGTACTGTCACGTGCCGGCCTTCCCAGCATGTACACCCTGCACAGGCAGCGCAGATTATGTTGACCGGGCCATGTCCATCGCATGAAAGATTAGGCCTAGAAAAAAGTCGCACTAAGTCTTACCATATTCTAATGAATTATACATTCATGAATAGTAATTGAACATTGGTAGAGCAGAATTATAAATTCGTTCAATTTATTGCTCTATAAATTTGCATCGAGTATCTGAGATTTGCCGCGTACCCGGCAATAGACAGACAGAGGTTCAAAGAGCAGCATTCAGCAATAGCTCTGGTTTCAAGATGGCGCTTAAAGAGTTGCCAGATACAATATGCCTATAGTATAAGTAATCAAGACAATTTCTGGCATATGGCAACCGGTTTGCTTGTTGGTGAGCAATTCATTTGACAAATGATGTATTTGTATGTATCAGGAAATTTAAAATATACATTTTTCGCATGTCATGATTATTTCGTTATGAGCTAACCCCAATATTGAAATCTAGTAAAGTTATTTCTTGAATCTTACTTTACTTACATATAACGCATGCTTACGGTTTAAGAATATTGTTTCTATAAAGCAAATTTATTCTAATGAATAAGTTGCAGCCTTACATCAAGTTCTCATGACCAGTTGATAATTCTGCTGTGAAGAGAAATACTAAACATTAGTCGTCTGGACATGAATTTAGCAGATTAGAATCAATATCAGATTATTGTGTTTGCTTCGAGCAAACTGTACCATGCATGATTGGGAATCACGATTATTATATGCCTTTAATATAAGTTACTTTGATCTGTATTGGTACTTGGTATACATACAATACTAAGCTGTAATATTGAGCTCTTGACATTGGAACTGATATGCTCTTCATGTTGCTGCACAGTTCCTGGAAAATGAACTTTTGATTCAGAATGAGAATAAATTTCAAATTGAAAGACATGGCATGGCCAAATGTATGAATTTGGCATAATTGTTGCTGTGGGCCGATGGACACAGTTCAAACACAGAATATGTTTGTATCATAGTTCAGTATTTGTTTCGTTGTATGTAACTTGGGTATTACAGGTGCCAAGTCTATCGGCATTATTTTCGTCACAGACGTATTTCATTAAAAAAATAAATTATACGTACTTTTCGGAATACAAATTATAAGGAAACATGTAAAGACAATTGTTATTGACATACTGGAGTTAGTCCAAAATTGGCGACACGATCTTTTTAGTGTTATCAACGGGACAGTGTAGCCCACCGGCAGCCCGCCAGGAAGTTGGATCATAATTTGTTTTGCTAACGGCACGAAGGTGACATGCAAATGAGGAGATGAAATTTCAAAACCTAAATGCAATTTAAGTTGACGTTTGACTGGAATTCTATCGACTTGATTGCAAGCCGAGTGGATTAAGTGCCTGCTCTCCGCTCCCTTGTCCTTTTTCGTAGGACCGAAGTCATTTGTAATACGGCACCTACTGTTGGGTTCGCCAATGCAGGCTATGAAGAATGAGGTTAGTTGCCATATACTCTCACCTAATCATCTCGGCTTGCAATCAAGTCGATAGAATTCCAATCAAACGTCAACATAAATTAAAATTAAGTTTCGTTTAATTTTGGAATTATACCGGTAATATCTTTGTGATGTCTGTTTTACATACTATTTGAATGGATTGCCTCGGAAAAGGCCTGACTTTTAACTACCACTTCGCGGTCTCAAAGAAAACTACTACATAAACTGAAAACTGAAGCTGTACGGCAATGATAGACACCATAGTCGTGCGTAGCGCGAGATGTTTTCCTAGTATGGACTAGAAATACGTCCAAATACGGCTATAAATTGATTTTCGTTATTGACTCAAATATTCTATACAAATATTACCCAAACTATACTTTATTTGCAACTTTTGCAAATAAGCAACATTTTGAAAATGTTGTCGCAACCACTAATACTGTGCCACAGATTCTCTAGAAGCATTCTATGTGTTTCAATGAAATGACCCAAAATATCCCCTAGATGACGCAACAGACGCAACTGAAAGACGCAACACCCATCATGACAAATCATAAACACTGCAGTTTAAAATCTGTAGAATCTAGCATTTCTAGTGTTGTCAAAAGTTGACCCCATGTGACCCCACATGACCTTGTACCTCACATCTCTGAACACCCGAGGAAGGCACTACCAACATTAAGTATAATTATGACAAACCCTCAAACATGTGACATAAGGTAGAAGAAACAATTTTTGTGTTTTATAACATGACTTTAAATGATCCCTAGATGACTTTTGATTTCAAATCCTTGAACACCCCGAAGGAAGCATAACCCAAGTATCATTATTACAAATCCTTCTTAAGGTACCATGCAATAAGTAGGAGATGAAGCATTGCAGTGTTTTCATCGAATATCCCCGAATGACCCATATACTTCCTGAACACACTAAGGGTTACACTACCCAAATATATGATAGACCGTCAACACTGTACCATACAATCTGTAGGACCGACCGACTGCAGGCCGCCAGATATGCAGGCAGTCAGGCAAGCAGGCAGGCAAAAATACTTGAAAATAAAGAAAATAATTAACAGTAAGAATACCAGAACTGAATAATACCAATACAGTGCAATTATCAAACTTGGTTTTTTCTTCAATAAAAGTTACCACGTTGAATTTCGCCAATTTTAGGCAAATCTTCATCTCCAACGCATTGAACAGTGAATACAAATTGTGGTCGGGTTCACTTTTCGGTTGGTGTAATATTCGAGGCAGCACGGACAACGATATTGCTTTATTCTTTACTAACGGCTGCTTTAAAACTTCAGGTTATCAATTTTTGAAACAATTGAGAAATTGAGTTCAGTGTTGCAGTTCGCCGAGCAACGTCCGTCGGCGGGATGGTTTTCCTCCCCATCAGGGGATTCCTAAAGCCACCACTGTCTGCAATGCGCCCCTTCAAATTCAGCATGACCCTTTGAAGATCTTCCCTATCTGAAGTATATACTGGATCCTGGAGTTCATTTATTATATATTGTAGATCATTTATTAGTAAGGTGAATGCCTCTCGATTTTGTTTACTATGTGCAGCTCTCTGTGATATGAACGCTTTTGCATACCACTTGATGAGCACGTAATACTTCTCCGTGCACAGTGATTCGAAAAGATAATTGGTCCTATCTTTCGTAGCCTTGTCCTCAAAGGATGCATAGTATGATAGATACAATTCTTCTATTTTAGCATCAAGCCTTAAAAGAAAAGCAAATTTTGTACTCCAGTCCGTAAGGTCCATCATATAACTAGAAGTTGCCAGATAACTGTTATTGTCTTCAGAACGATGATGCTGTTTTTGTAGAGTCTTTATATATGCAACTATGTCAAAAACAGTGCTTGTTCCTACATATTTACGTAGAGTAAATAGTTTTGCACATTCAACAGCCTTAGTTTTAAAATTTTCCACCAGAACGGAATTTAAAAGCTTCAATATTTCCGAATCATATGGTGACGCAGGACTACTTTTGACTAGGTTTGGGCTATTTCTGTGTTGAAGTACTATATCTTCTAGTTTGGATTTGTGAGGGGTTGGGTCAACTTTTACGATTTTGACTAAACCCTTTTCATTGGCTCTTTCCAACATACTCATGTGCTCCTTGTAGTTTTCCTCACAGTCATGGACACTAGAACCCCCAGCCAGTATAACATTCAACCCTAAACTCCGTGTTAAGACCTCTCTGCCGAGTGGAGATTGGTCACAATCAAATTCATCTATATCAATGAAAACAATGGAGTTCTCACACCCGCTATATGCTATAACAGGAAAAACTGACCCATTCATCCCCACTACATATGGAAATGGTATATTAAAGTGTTTAAGTAGATTAGTATAGTAAGTCAATGCGGAGGAAAGCAGAACAGAATTATCTAAATCATCCTTATTAAGATGACGTGTAGAAATTGCATATTCTAAAAGAGATGCAACTCTGACTGGATGACAGACCTTACAATCAGATTGATTTTTACTATTAGGGCAAATACAATCTAATTTGTACACAACAGGAGTTAGTCCTGAGATACCATGACCCAAAACGTAGCAAGATTTGAACATGAAATTAGTAAACTCAACATTTTGAGTAGACATTCTCATAACTGTGTTTAAATGTTTGTTACTGAAAAAGGGAACTTCTTGTCGACAATCTATGTCAAGGTGAGAACTCCCAATAATCCATACATATCCAAGCCGTTTTTGGTCAACATGGCGACACCACTCCCGTTTGAAGTTTTCTTCAAGAAAGAAAGTTTTACAATCCCTTTTATATGGGTGTAGCATTCCACTTTCATCAATAAAAAGATGTATACGTTCATTTACATGCTTCTCCTGAAGCCGTTTTATAAACCGTGGAAATTGTATCGGAACAGTTATGTTTTCAGTATCTGTCACAATCACAACATGTTTGTTATTGTTGGTGTTTAATTCTGTGTTGTACCACTCCAGAAGTTTAGGGGAAGTTGTTTCAACAATGACATACAGAACTGATTCCATAGTCAGGTCCTTTTCAGCTAATATTTGTTTCGCCTTTAACAACCCTAAAATACTTTTCCCACTTCCTGGGACACCATTTAAAAATAATAACTTAGGATCAATTTCCATGATCGAGAGCTGTTCACGATTCAACTGGCGCCATCTTCCTTCCGTTTTTCGCAGGCCTACTGCCTCAGGAATTGATCGAATTTGTACCAGAGAGGCAGGTCCGACCAATAAACCAACCAATTTCTTGTGTAGTGAAAGATTATATTCTGAATCTATCAAGTCAGATCCGTATCTGCTAGATATATCATTGAACCAATTGTACAAGGTATCGATATTCTGAAGATCATCTTTGGTAATGATATGAACAATGCAATCGTCGCAAAACACGCTATGCACAATATCTCTTCCACAGTTTGGAAGAGCTGCCACTTTTATCATTTTCACTCCAATATCCTCATTAAAAATATTCGTTTTCTTTATAAAATCAACAGTCCTATCACACTGCTGAAATGCCCTCGTCACATCTGAGTTAATTTTGTCTTTCATTCTGGGAGGAATATTGCCATTGGTACATATTTCCGTGTCGCAAAAGCCGCAATTTATATTGGTAACCTCTGCTTGCTTGTCAACGATATTATCTAGCTCCTGATCTCGATTTACCTGTTTTGTGTCTTTTGTGTTTACCTTACCTGGGTTTGATGCGTTTACCTCTACAGTCATAATAAATTTACCAGGCAAGGAAATTAACAAATCTGTTTCTAGATCTGTTTGTAGACCTCTGCTTTTCTTTCCCTTCACCCTTTGTTCGTCCATTAATGTTTTTAAGTATTGTGCTTCCCACTGGTATCCATGAATGATAAAGGACGATATCTGATTTGAAGAAAATACCTGAAATAATTTCATGAATGTTTGTTCTTCGAATGTTTCTTCTCTCAGCTCTTTCTGAAGGGTCTCATACCTTTTTTCCAGAGGTTCCTTTTTGTCTTTATCATCTGATTTAATGTGGTGTGTTAGCTCATCTGGATGTTTGAACTCATAAACAGGAGGCCAACAGTATGATTTTGTCGAGAGATCAGGAAAATTGAAAACTAACCATTTTATCATGGCTTCTTCCACTGTGAGCGTGCCTCCTTCATCATCAAAACGATTCTGGATGCTTCCTCCCAAACAGTTGCGGGGACTATGCATATTGCCGGAGTTACCCAAGGTTAGTATAAGGTTTCTTGTTGATTTAGTGGCGTGGTGTCCTTCAGCTGTTTGTATTGGTGATTTCATACCTTGAGAGAAAAGAATGTGAAGAAACAATAGGAAATAATAATTACATTTAACCAAAGCTGTAGTTCTCGAGTCCGGACTCAGACTCAATTCCAGACTGATTCCAGACTGTTTTTTCTTGACTCGGTATTGACTTGGAATTGTGGGGTCACGGACTCAGAATTGGCTTCAACTGGAATCAGGTTCGAGCACTATATTTTTTTTCAAAAACAGGTCAACAACCGGTAGTGAATACAGCATTGAGTAAGCGGGTATCCTCGTCAACGAAACAACATACGTTATGTGTCCTAGTATCAACCATCCAAGGGATAGCGTATTGTCTAATGAGTTGCCATAGAGGGACCAGTTAGGCAATACTGCGATCGTTATACACTTTCTACCCACTTAGGGTGACCTAAGACGGGAATTACGGGCGGCTCGCGATTAACTTTGAGGTGACGTAGCGGACTTTTGAAGTTAATCCTTAGAATAGTGAGGTATTTTCCGGATAGTAAAACCGGACGATTACGTGTAGGAGGTGACATCATATCCTCCAGAAATCCAGAATAGACATTCTGATTTCTTTGCTAATGATATCGCACCATACGTGCCTAATATTCCGTCGGCAAAAATGACTAAAACGACTAAAAATTATCATGTAAAGGCACTAGACAAATTTCAGTAGCATAGTGAGGGGGGAAGTTTTCCGGGCGCCGGGCTATAGGGGGCGTCAAAATGGGGTTTAGCCCCATATACCGGTACCGGTACCCCCACCCCCTGCCTCCTAGGCCGATAATGCTCACTACGCCACTAGACAAATCATTCAATTTTTGATTGTCGATTCAGAACGGGGGCGCAACCAGCTTTTTTCTAGTAGGGGGCCGAGCAGGATGGTTGAAAAGTTTGGTTACTGATCTGTGTCCTGGGGGAGGGATGTAGGGGGAGGTGTTGTATAATTAAGGGTGCTTAGATGAAATATGGTGCTATATGTTGTTCATTTGTTGGAAATAAATACTGAAATTGATAAGTGTCTACATGCCATATTTAATATTTACAGACAGTCAAAATCAGTCGTCTGATATACACCGTCTATTGCCTCTAAATCATGGGCGTCAACAGGCGTGGGACAGGGGGACACATCCCCCCCCCCCACTTTCGAAAGTGTGGGTGGAGGGTATCATATCATTTGTCCCCCCCCCCCACACTTTTCCAGAACCTACTATAATCAGTAGGCATATGTTTGCTGCTTCCGTAGCTTACGATGACTCATTCAATGACAGCCAGTTTTATTAATAATTATCTGAATTTGTGGCGTATATTACGCAGAAGTTCTCGTATAAACTGCAAAGATCGTGTGCGATTTTGTCGGGTCGTGTAAATGCGGCTTTTCTGATCAAGGACATGTCCAGTGGCGTATTTGGGGGAGGGGAATTGTGCCATACCCCC
>JAODUJ010224208.1:0-10467 GCA_027564615.1 Psolus chitonoides
CTCTGCTCTAGTTCGATGATGTGGCCAGATGCCTAACTTTTATATAAGTCGACCCTTGTCTTCCACGGTTCTGAATTTTAAAGAGTTTGAATACATCAAATAATTTTTTCCAAAATAAAACAATCGGGATTAAAGTACAAAAACAAAATATTTTCTATAATCGCCAGGGCACAATAAGCTCTATAAAAAGAATATCTCTTTCTATTGAATACAAGTTGCAGAAATGTTACATTTGCTATTAATGACTTATGACCAGAATATCAATGATACAGCTTTGTGCTTATTATGAAGGCTCAAGTTGCACACAATGAGACCACATGTTAACTTCAATGGACAATCCTGATTCTCCTAACCATTAATAAGTGACTAAACAGGCAGAGTAAACTGGATTTATTTTTTCCCATGACAAAATTACTATAAATAGTTAAATACTAAGTATGTCACAAACTGTCAGCGAACATTCTGTTCAACAGACATAAAGTATCTCAATTGTAGAACACTTGACAGCTACCAGGATTCAGAAGGCAGGGCACTTAAGAATTAAAATCTTCCTCCACAAGGATTTTCCCCACGAATTAACGGCAATCATATCACCTAGCAATTGATCACAGATTTGAGAGGACTCCCGACTGCTGTCCTGAACAAAGTTTTTTCTTTGATATGATTGAAAATGCAGATTCCTAAACGTTCATGATAGATGCATCCACGACGTGATGACGGAGGCAAGAAGACCATACTAATGGAGAAATCGGTATTGCTGACTTTGTAGGTTGCATTCCTCTAATGAATTTGTTAGCTCGAAAGAATAAAATATCAGGAACTCCTTGAAAAATGATGACAGCCGGGCAGAGGCCGTGTTCGGTCTATCCTGGGCAATATATCCGTTACCGTTCAATAGGCAGAGCGACATGGGGGTCCTAAGAGTGTGCAATGAACTGTTAGATTTTGGATTTGTCAATAATTAAAACATTTTTATTTGGGGGATAAGAACAAGACTAAACTAAACTGAAGCCTATTTTTTCTGAACAATGTGTTGTAAAGCTTGTCATTGTTGGAAACAGTATCTAATGAACAGGCCTCAAATTTCACACTATATCACTCTCTAACTGCCAAAATGATTTTATCATTGTGAGAAGAAAATATGAGGCACTCACTTTTTTCAGCGAGTAGAATTCTCAGTATACCATACATTACTACATTTTTTTAGCTAGTTGGCAGTTCATTTCAGCAAGCAAGAATTTCAGGCACTAGCAGTTTCTAGCTAGTGACAGAAAAAAGAAGAAATCTGAGGCCTGATGAAGTCAGTTTAATAGTTGCAAAATGCCCTAAAATTCATTTATCCAAGGTGGACACATAAACTCAATAGCACTTGAACTTCCATCATTTTGCAACTCTTCATTTCAAAAGTGCTTAACTGAGGTGATCAAAAAGTATTTGAACTTCTTCTTCTTATCATGTCTTCGAAGCAACTCTGCTCCGAAGTGGTGGTAGAATTCACTGGATATAACCTTACTGGAACTGCCTTATGAACGCTTCTACCATGACCCCTTAGACGACTGTGATAATGGATAAGCACCGCGAGAGTTCGCCTTCTCTTTACGAATAGTGCTCAGAGTGTAACGAGGCAAGTGGGCGCCAATCATGCTCCGGGACTGACATTCAACGTCCCCATCCGACGGGTGTGAGTGAAACTCTCAGCCTAATAGCCACTTTCCTAAATGCTGAGAGAGGTGGTGGGACTACTCAACAAAAACTGCAGTACAGCCCTTTTGTATTTTTTTTTAATGTCACCGAGTGGAGTTTAAACCCAGGACATATCAGTGCGAGGCGGATCACTTGACCACCGCACAACACACACCACCCTTTATTTGAACTAAAGGCAGTATATGCCACATCTCTAGCCTGAAAACCAGTCAAACTTGTGGTTTTATTAAATTGTAATGAAGACCCAGTAAATTTGAAATCATATATTTAAAAATTTCTAATTTTGCGTGGCCCCAACAAAAGTACTTTCATTGTTAAATTTGTTGACCTGAATCCTGAGGAAAAACAATTTAGCTGAAAACTTTCAAACTATGATCATTCTCATACACTATCATACACTATATCTCTTTCTGAAATATGTCTTAAATTTCAACTTGGATTCAGGCTCGAAATCTTTGACTGAGAAACCTTTTGCAGTAACATTACCAAAGACAACTCTTTCCCTTTAAACTCTTATCACGCTGAGCCAAATGCAGGGCGGACTCCATTCTGGCCTCAAGTGAGCTCTATAACAGCCGACACAGAAGTTTGATCGAAACAAACACTGGCGTGATGGTCTACCGCCATCCTATTCTACAATTTAAGTTATAAACGCAAAGCGGAGTACCTCGTTAGGCAGAGTTACATCGTTTTGAATGCTTGATTTTATAGGGCTCCCTTGGTCGTGAATTCTCGACATCCACATGATAAGAGTTAAAAGATGAGGTTGGAAGCTATTTGTGCTCAAATTAATCAACCTGAATAATTATTGCATATATTCAAATCCTACAGTGCATACATTTTGGCACACTCGTATTTAATAAAATTGATGAAGTTAAACCCATAAAGGCACTACTAACCATTTGGGTTAATTGCAAAGTACTCGATTCAATGTCTTGACTTATAATGAATGGTATTATTAGTTGACTGGGTCGGAAGAGAGAGGCAGTGGATGGGAGGCTAATACCAGATTTGACACTGGGGGAGGGTGACAAGTTTCTTTACAAAGTGTTTAATTTTCTAATGGATCTCCAATATATCACACATTCTGGTTTAAACCTTGAATCACATTTGCTACAATAATCATCCCTGCCTCTGTCATAACAATCTCTTAGGTCTCTGCACTTGGTGGGGAGGCCTTGGAACATTTCAGTCAGTAACATGTCAGTAACATTCTCATGGCAGACATGTTCATCATTACAATTGGTATGACAGTTCAACAGTCTGGTATTAAACTCTTCATTCCACTCCATTGAGTAAAATAGCAATTATAGGATGGTAACTACTCATTTCCATGAGAAATGATCCAGATGGCTTAGCTACGCTGCAAATATTTTTCATTTCGAAATCGGCTAAGCGTAAAAAAACTCATGATGCATGGAGATTAGGCGTAACATGGGATACCATAAAATAATTATTTGGTTCCATTTGGTCTGCTCCAAAGGACAAATGGGGAAGCAATACATAATTAAGTTCAGAGGGGCAGTCCAAAATATGGCTTGACATTTTTGTGTTCGGTGAATAGGATTTCTATGAACTTGGATGAATATGCAGACTCTGGAGAATCCATATTCATTCTTTCTAAAGGACTATTTCTTCCTCAAGGATCATCAGAAATGGGGAGTGGAGGGAGGAGGGAAAGGAGAAATGCCCCCTTTTCAATGAAATGTGTCATTTTCAGTGACATCACCATATATTTGAGTAAATGTGCCCCCTCCCACACCCCTCCATAGAGACTACTTCTGCCTCTCCTGTCCATGGCAGTGTTGATGGGCACTGCATTGTTTTATCTTCATTCATTTTATCAACAGCACTAGGGCAGTTTCACTGAAGAAACAAATGCCAAGTGAGTAATTATTATTTGTTGAGGACATCACAAGCCCTGCCTCTTTCCAATGTTTTAGAATTTAAATTAAATTATTGTGTGTCATCTTTGTCGTGATACACTACAATAATAATCTTAATAATCTAAGGCAGGGGTTGTCAACTGTTTGCGTCTGACGGCCACATTGCTGAACTGTAAATCCTCATTAACCCTTCCAATCCCAACCGGCGAACGCCGGCACAAACCCTTTCTTGTCCACGCACTGCTCGTCACTGTGCTACTAGCCAGGTTTCTTGACCATGTGCCCATAGCACCCAAGCATGAAAGCTGTTACAAAACAACTGGACTGTATAGACAAGGGATCAGCTGGCGCTCTAGGGGCCCCCAACTTTATGGGTTAATTTTAAAGGAGAACCACATACTGCAAGCTCCTCATTTACTGTGTTAATTTTTCCCTAGTTCACAGGGTCTTCTCACAGGATGTACGAGACATTGCCGTGGGCTGGATTTGGCCCACATGTATGACACATGCCGGCAGTTCCAATCTAGGGGGTGTAGTGGCCATGTAGTATAGCTCCAGATCTAAAAAAAACCTGAAAAAAACACTACAAAAAGAGGATACATAGCTCAATCGGGATGTAGAAGTCCTCTTCAAAATAGGATGCGTAGGCAGCATTCAACACCAGTTGTAAAGAGAGATATAAATATCCGAAAAAACTACGACGCTTTTGCACGACTTAGCTTCCAAGTGGTAGAAAAACAAGGAAGAGAGGGCGCCTCCTACTGGGACAGTATGGGGCGCCTCCTACTGGGACAGTATGGGGCGCCAAGTGGGACAGTATGACGGGGTTAAAGCTACCAGTTAGGCGCGCACGACAGTAGGATTTGTGCATATGTTATGGAGTGTGAAACGGTAAGTGAAGCGAAGTAAATCTCATGTTTCGGTCCCCATACTGATCATTAGGTTGTGAATGTGTCCTCCGGTCAGGCAATAGAGGATATTCTCCAGCTCAATGCGCATGGGCGACATCGGCCATGTCGGTAGTCTGGCGATGGACAGATTGTGGATATGATGACGTAGTAGAGTCTCTGTATTGCACATTGCTGTTGTAAGAATTATGAAACGGTACGGTATGCATTGCATCAGTCGTATACAATATACATGCAGTAGCATGACGAATTTGATGACGTACGTCGTGGACCACCAATCCCATGGCGCAATTCACTTTCGCAAATTTGCAGGGAAATACCCCTATTTAGAGCTATGCCTATACTGCCTCTCTCCACCAAGGTTTATATTGTATAAATGCCGTCAATAGAATATTAGAGATTCCTGCATGGATGAACTACTCCTGGGTATGCTGTGTGCTGTTGACTGAATGGCTGGCCCTCCCAAACTTTCAGTCCCGCATGGACTGTCGGTAGAGGGCCTTTCACACCACACAGGACGCAAGTCACGCCAGGGAACTAAAAAAGTTCAAATGTGTTACAAATGTACAGTTTCTTGGAAAGCTCATCGAGAGAGTAGCTTCTTCTAAATTGACATCTTATATTGAGGAAAATCATCTCGCCGAACCAATGCAGTCGGCTTATCGAGCCCGACATGGCACTGAAACAGTACTTCTTTATGTACAGAATGAGCTGTCGACACCAGGAGAGCTGTATTTCTTGTCCTCCTTGTCCCCTTTGCTGCTTTTGATACTCTGGACTATAATATAATGCTCAAACGTGTTCATGATCTGTATAATACCATGGGCAAAGCCTTGCAATGGTTCTTATCTTATTTTAATAATCGTACATATCGTAAATATTTCGTTATAATAATGATGCTAATTCTATTTCTACTGATCTTTATGAGGGCACCCCCCCCAAGGGTCTGTGGTTGGTCCACTGTATTTTACTATGTACACACGCCCGATAGGTGATATTCTGATCAAGCCCAGTGTTCAATATCATATATATGCCGTTGACATACAGTTGTTTCTGTTATGTGACCCTAGAATTCCAGGTGATGTTGAGTGCGCACTCTATAGAATTGAAATGTGTGTGAAAGATATTGAGTCATGGATGACTCAAAACGAAATAAAACTTATTCAGGATAAAACTGAATTTCTTATTGCCTCGTCCCCACATCAGTATCGTAATTTTCATATCCGTAACCTGAGTCAAATCCGCAAATACATCGACAATTGTCACAATACGGTCAGATCTTTAATTACGTCTCGGTTTAACTATTGCAATTCACTGCTCAACAACACTACCTCCAATAATCTCAATCGGCTTCAGCTTTTACAAAACAAACCTGCTCGTTTGATTTATCAAAAGTCTAAATTCACCCTCACTTCTCTTTTGATACATGATGTACACTGGCTTCGGATTCCACAACGCATTCAATTCAAGACCCTCAGTTTAACATATAAATCACTCGAGTAATGACGCAACTCCACATTACTCGAGTGATTTGCTGAATATTCAGGAGTCACACTATAATTTTCTTAGCTCGTGCCGCAGCATGCTGGATGTGCCTCGCACCAACATGTGTTCTGGCGATCGCTGCTTTTTCGTCACTGCTCCCAAGTTGTGGAACTCCAAACTCATTTGTTTAGATAATTTGTTTGCTCTGTTTGTTACTGTTTGTTTTGTTTGCTGTTTTCCACAGCGCTTTGTATCCTTTGGAAAAGGCACTTTATAAATGCAATTATTATTATTATCAATGTTATTACTTATATCCTTTCACACTACGCGCGACAGGACGCTCTGGGCGCGATAAAATCAAGTTAATAAATTCCAACTTTTGTCACTAGTCACATTTTTTCGAGTGACCAATCATTGCCCTTTAATAGATCACATAACTGGTGGGGTAAAAGTATAGACTATAAAATCGCTTTGAGTGCATAAGAAAAAGTCGCATGTAGTGTGAAAGCAATCATCGCCCTTTATTACATCACATGACTAGTGAAGACTATAAACACCACGTGAGTGATAAGAAAAGTTGCCTGTAGTGTGAATTTGTGAAAGCAAAATATCGTACTGCAACATTTTTAGTGTAGTGTGAAAACGCCTATAGTCACTAGCCTACAAGATGATCTGTATCTTTCAAGTGATGTCATATACCTCACATCAAGTTGTGTCTCTCAGAAGTTGAGTTCAGCAACCATCTATGGTTTTTGCCTCTTGATATTTGGTCAATTATTGTTCGTGATTCTACTCCTCTTTCTCTTGATGAAAAGATTCATAGCAATTCCACTGAGAAATCGGGGGAATGTAGCCTATAGTACTGCATATCAATTGCACCTATCATCAGTCAAGGAATTACTCTAATCCACTGAAATGTATACTTTAGGGACCACTATTTGCTTTTATTCAAATGTAAGGAGTTTGATACTCCAGACCAAAATTGGTGAATGGTTTCTCCACCTTTATGCTCGCCGCATCTCACGCCAAAGGATGCAAATTTTCTTAGAAACAGGTTTCAACTATGCCTAACCTACATGATGAACAAGATTTTACACCCCAGGAATTTCATAGTAAAGAACTTTACGATTGCTACCAGGCGCTTTGCTCAGGACAGTAGGCATCAGAAGTCGCTTTGTAGATACATCAGTTGATCAGATGACATTTGCTTGTGGTGTATTATGTAATAACTGGCGTAACCAACAGTCTCAAAAAATCTTTGTACGCTATGCGCCAACTGATGGTGGCGCTCCGCTTAGATAGTGTTACCCTACTCTTAAACAATCTTGCCCCCCTGTCAATCTCTTTGACCCCCTCCGCCCGCCAAATGAAAAGTTACGCAACTGATAATGTAATTGAATGCATGAAAAACATGAGCAATACCAACCTGGGACTAAGAATACAAGAACTGTTCACCGGGGCCCTGCTCAGGACGACCAGTAGAATTTGCTTTGTTCATATCAGATGATATGAGATGACATCTTCATAAACTGCTTGTCCCAGTTTGTTGTTTACCTACTATCTAATTGAGTACACGAAGCATGAAGGTGGTGATCACGACAAGTAGGAGCTAGGGGTTTCGGTCAGAGGGGGCAGGTGTAGAGATTCGGGGCGTTTTTACGTTAGCTAATAGAGTGCCAAAGAGCTGAAAGTGGCACAGGTATTCTATTTGAGTGTCCAGGGGGGTGGCTGCCTCCTCTGACTATATATTGAAGCTTCACCACTGATCATGACTTACTACCAAAGGACTGCAGTACTATATTAGAACACCAGCCAGAATTGCTACCAGGGGGTCTGCTCGGGACAGTAGGCATCAGAAGATGCTTTCTTGATTATGTCAGGTCGCATTTCTGTAAACAGCATACTAGTCCCATGCCTCAGGTGAATATGTTTATGTCTCTTACCAGGCAACACTCCCAAGTACTTACAGTGTACAGGTGAGATCCTCATGAGACCCACCCCTATATTTGTCCCTCCTCCATTGTTCAATGCTGAGATGTGACTGAATATCATTTGAACAAGGTGAACAAGACTTACCGCTCCTGGACTGAGAACACCAGAATTACTACCAGGGGGCTCTGCCCCGGATGGTTGTGTTGATATTAACTGTTCGCCTGCTGCCTGTGTGTACGTGACTGGTACCTCCTGGGGAGCACCACCGAATACCGTCGCTGCTTCAGCACCCTGGGGTTGAGGTATCGTCCCGGCCATGGCGGCGTGGGTATAGAGGGCAGCCTGTCCCTGGCTGATCTGCTGTTGGTAGGCCTCAAGGCTCGTCGGTGGAAGAAACTGGGTTTGGTAGGCTGCACCGTGTGGTACCTGGGCCTGGCCGGCCATTGCAAGTGGATGCTGTAAAGTAAAAGATGAAATCTTGTTTTAAAGTCTGTGAAGATTCGCCAATGGGAAACCTTGTTATTACGATTGATAGTGATGTACACATTTAGCACATGTACACGTTGTAGCATACCAAGCGGTCGATGCCCATTTCAATGAGACTCTCCCTAGGCATTGAAGGGGAGGGCCTGTGAGCCCGGTGGCTGGCGCACCATTGCAACTGGATTCTGTGAAAAGATGAAACTTTGCTTAATGGATGTGGAACACGAAGGAGTGGGAGGGAGGGGGCAGGACCCTAAGTCCCTGGACTTTATATTTACCATTCTGTCTGTAAGGTGATAAATTGGTGCTCCAAGCATTTTGGGAATGTAGTCTGTAACACCCATGTATGACTAATGACTGTACTGTTTGAGACAAATGCTTCTTCTGATACTACCTTCTAGCATATTCTGTTTTTGTTTAATGAGTTAATTACTGTACAAACGGGCAAGAGGATACCCTCAAATTTCTCAATTTTTGTCAGAAAGCTGCACTCCCATGCAATGTCGAAAATGAAAGGCTCGTATATTCGCCTACAGCAGGGGTGCTGAATTCCTGTAGTCAATATGGTATAGCATACGTACCAGCAACAAATATGATACAAAACTAAGAAGATATGATCTCTCTCCTGCTCAGGGAAAGAGTTGATACAGGAGACAAACAGTGCACAGTTGAAATATTACACAGCGGTAGGAATAGTACCATCACCCTGTACTGATTAAAATAGATACTATAGAATCAAAGTTGAAATATATTACTAAAAGGCCTGGCGTTTTAATCATATCAGTAACCTTTTTCAAATTCTCAGATGAAAGATTCTGCTACTAATCAAAACACATGGATTGCTGACTAGGAAGAATTACTCTACATAGGTTTTTGAGTTGATAAATCATTTATCAAAGGAGAACTGAGCTCTGAGCTTTTGCAGAGATATCTAGGCTATTGTAGAGCAATCAAATACAAGTATTTTACCGAAAACCGCATTCAAAAATCTGGTTTAGTTTTAGAGTTATAATTTTTTTAATTTGACAAGTTGAAGACTTGAAGCAAGTCTATGATGTCACACAGGGACTACGAGTTGCAAGTTTAATGTATTTTCATTGTTTTTTAGTTCAACAGTTTACATGAATGACAACTAATATCTTTATCTTGGTTTTTAAAACAAAATTTATAAATAGAACTATCACTTCTAAAATTTTACTCAAAATAATTAGTTATTTCCTGGAAAAATAATGAAACAAATTATGAAGAAACACATAAGACAAAGCAGCTCGTAGTCCCTGTGTGACATAGACTTGCTTCGAGTCTTCAACTTGTCAAATTTGAAAATCCTAATAACTCGAAAACTGAACAAGATTTTTGAATGCGGTTTTCTGTAAAAACTTGTACCTGTACTGATTGCTCCACAATATATCTCTTCAAAATGTTAGCCTCCAGTTCTCCTTTAAAGGGGATTGGAGTCCAGAAAAGACTGATCGTACTAATGAACCGTCAAACACTCAGTTATTTTAGTCACATTGTTAGACACCAAGGCAACTGCTTGGAGAAAGTTGTTAGGCAGGGCAAGATTGAGTGCTCTTGCAGACAGTGTCAATGCATTGGACAGAGTGTGGCACCCTGGCCTTAATGCAAAACTGTCTGCCCTGGGTTTCTTGGGAAGCTGTTGTGGCTAAGAGACTGGACTCCAACCGATCTCTGAGAGTTGTGCTGAATGGGATTTCTTCTAGAGAAATGATGATCAAGACTCCATTCTGGGACCTCTAGGTTTCATTGTCTTCATTGTTGACACTACCATGGAGTTTGCAAATCCATCCATTTTATGTGCTGATGATGTCTACCATCCAGTCCAAGGAGGACAGAGAGGCAGCTGCAGCATCTCTAGACAGGGACCTTAAAGGTCAAGTGACATGTAGAACTTACTTTCATTAATTTGAAATGTAAGAGTTAGAACAGTGGAAAAATCCAAACTTCGCGTTAATTTTCGATCGCCAAAGGGGTAGAAATGGGTAAAAAGTACTATTACATAATAGATTCTATGACTCATGGGGGGGGGGGGGGGGGGCCCAAAGGGG
>JAODUJ010224319.1:0-10466 GCA_027564615.1 Psolus chitonoides
ACTGCTACCATTTACACAACGTTCCTCTCGGCTCCCTACTTCATTATTTTCCTTGCCTTCTTCCCTTTTCCCTCTTCCTATCCCTCTCTTCCCCTTTCTTTTCCCTCCTTCCCCTCCCTCCTCCTTTTTTCCTTCCTCTCTCATTTTTTTATCCACCATCAATGGGGGGGGGCCATGGCCCGCTGGGCCCCCCCCCCCCTGCACACGCCTATGCTCACAGTGGGTTTACACCTTTTTCTGAATTTCTCTATCACGTAATATTCAGTAGTGAGATTATCTGGATAAGGATATGTTTTTACCTTTATACAAGTCTAGAGTTAGACCAATCCTGTGATCAGTGGCGCCGCCAGGTGTCCAGCTTTCGGAAGGGGGGGGGGACCAAGAATAATTTGAATACCATCCCCAGTGAGGCCATCCTGGGGGAGGGGGTGTCCCCCACGAGTGCCTTCCCCCATAATTTTATTTTTCAACTAATTGGCTACATACCCATTAGGATTAGCATATATTGCTAATGGGTTACTCCAGAAAAACAACAATGATGAGAGGTGTAGAGGAAGACCCACTGCGCGCGAAGGGCACAAAACCTTTTGGGTCATTTCTCAGTATGTTTATCACTTTCCAGAATCTGTGTGCATTGAACATGACAAGATGTTAGGTGAATTTTTTTTGTAGGTGCACAATTTGTTTCCAGGGAAGGAGGGGAAATATGCCCCTTTGTACCTAGACCCCTTCTCGCGTACCCCATGACTGTGGGTAAAGAGTGCAACAATCCCCTCGGGAACACGCAAAACAAATTGAATAACACAATGAGAAAATTGCAGCCACTGCTTGCTTAAAAAGTCTTCATTTTTCGACAGTTTTTAGGGGAAATGTAACCTTATGCTTAAACACGTACGATATACTGTACACCCGTGACAACAAGAGAACACGTAAAGAGACGCTTCTGCACGGTTTGCTCACAGGAACATCCTGTGAGCAGAGAATTCTGCTCATAATGCCAGTCTTCAGGCAGTCTGGGAATATCTAACCTTTCGTTAGTCAGATTTATATTTATGGAACAAATGAACAGTCAAGGAAACAAGACTGAAACAAGTATTTTGTTATGTACATGTAGGTTACATACATACATACAATGATCATATATACTGTAGGCTATTCACACATATTAATCATGACGTGTACAATTCGAACAGGTAAATACTGGCAACCGCGGGCGAAAAACATTAAGGGTTTAGAATAAATATAGGCCTTTAGCCCTTACTAACGTTTACAGTATCCAAAAACACACCTCACCCCCACCCCCTACAAAAAAACATCCTTTTTGTTCATCTAAATGTGCCAAACACACTCATTTCAATTGAATATGATGAACATACCCCACTGAAATGTGCAATCATAGTGTACTTTATTTAACAATGATTATGAATGATATCAACATCAAATTGTGTTCTTGTTGAATTGAAAACCATGTGTTTTTCGTCTTCATATCAATACACAGGTCTCTCTTTCCAAGAGTCGATCAACCTAGCACCTCTGGATTCAGCCAAAGGTATGCAAAATACCGAGATTTTATCTCAAATCACTCGTCATGTTTAATTAATGCTCAAATCAATGTTATTTATTGATTCCTCGCCAAAGGGGATCTATGCGGTCACACGGCATTAGTGTGTGTGTGCGTCTGTGATAAAATGCTTGTAATGTAATTGCGATACCTGGAGAATGTCAACTTGTACAGATTTCATATTTGGTATGCAGCTGCCCCATGTTTAGTACATGAACCCTACTGTTTTTAGTGGGTTTCCAAGGTCATTTGAGGTCAACACAGGTTTTACATGCATTACAGACTTAGTTATGTGAAGAATGCGAACTTTTCCAAATTATTTTTCACAAACTACTTTGGATGAGTTCCAAGGTCATTTAGGGTCAGCAAAGGTCAAAATCTTGCAATAATAAAATTTCCAACCCTCACAAATTTCAAGTAGCTTTCTCACATAGATTAGGCTACATCAACTATATTGTTTTTCCTGCAGTTCCAAGGTCATTTGAAATCAGAACGAGGTAAAAACTATCAAAATTTGATAAATACAGCAGCTCCATAGCAGGCAAGGGGTGCAAACTATTTTCAAGGGCACATGTGAATTGTTCCATTAATGCAATAATTCTCAGATTGGTTCTCAGATTCTCTAGGGGGCAGTGATGTAAGTGTCACATGATCGAATGAAAAACTATAAATTCTTCAAGACAAAGATTTCGGGAGTAAATTATATATTTTAGCTCATACCAGCGTGTACATGCTGGTTGAGCTATTGTGATCGTGCTGCGTCTATCTTTCACTCACTCTATCTGTTCACAATTGTTAAAATTGTTCCCTTGCCCACATAGTTTGTCAGATTTTAATGAAACTTGGACATAATGATCATTGAGTGATGGGTCATCAGTGGTTGTCAGAGATTTGGGGTCAATGGTCACTTGGGGTCATTTTATGTAAACATGCAAAATGCTTCTTCTCCTACCGATTTAATGGTAGTGTTGAATGTTTGTCAAAACTTCACTCATTATACCTTGATAGTGCTTCCTTTGAGATGTTCAGGAGTTTGAGGTCAGTAGTCATCTAGTGGTCAGTTGGGGTCATTTTATGAAAACATGCAAAACGCTTCTTCTCCTACAGATTTAATGGTACAGTGGTGAGTGTTTGTCAAAACTTTACTCATGTAGTGCTTTCTTCTGGGTGTTCAGGAATTTGCGGTCGGTGGTCATTTGGGGTCAATTTATGGAAACGGCCAAAATACTTCTTCTCCTACAGTTTGTATGGTACAATGTTGAGGGTTTGTCATAATTAGACTTGGGTAGTGCCTCATTCAGGAATTTTGGGTCAACTGTCATTTGGTGGTCATTTTATGAAAACACTCAAAATGCTTCTTTTCCTTGAGTTTTCATGGTACAATGTTGAGGGTTTGACATACACTTGGACAGTGCTTGTTGTCGAATTTAATACCAGGATAGCGTCACCAATTAAAAACGTAGATTTCTCGGGGCCAATGTTCACCAGTTCATCAGAGCCGTCAGTTCTAACTCCCAAGTTGTAGGCGTTGTGTAAAAGGAAATCTTCCCCCCCGAAAAATTTGCCCCTAGAAAATATCTCCCTGGATGAAGATTTCCTGGGAGATCCCCCCCCCAAAAAAAAAATTTGCCCCTAGGAAATATCCCCCTGGATGAAGATTTCCTTAAGTTACATTACATAAAGTTGAAATTCATGTTATTGCAAGTGAAGGAAGGGGTTTATATTGCTCATATAGGAGTCTATGTTAGTGTGGGTTCATATGGTTCATGTTAATGTGGAATATAAGGAGTGGTATTCATGTTAGTGTGGATTCATGCAGTGGATACATTCTGTGTGGAGAGTGTGTTCATTTTAGCATGGGCAGAGAATGGTCATGCCATTTACGTTAGTGTGTGTGGAGAAAAGGTTCATGTTAGTGTGGTTAGGGAGGGTGTATGGGTATCTTTCAAGAAACAAGTTGTCAATCTTTTCATATTGATTGTCAGAGGATCAATAAAAAAAATCAAATTCAACACATAAATGTATGCCTGAATGATTGAATTTGCTTACCCGGAGGGGAAAGGATTTTTTAGCGTGCACTGTGGGATGTGATTTGCATGTACGTTGTTGTGTAGTATTGTTCTTTTTGCGGGTTCACACACACTATGGTGCCGAATGGCCAGGAGCAAATTGTAAGTTCACTACATTGTTGTATAATTTTGTAATTATGAGTTTCACAACAAGTTTTGTGAAAAAATCTCATTGTTCTATCAATTATTCTTAGTGAAACATACATCAGTTTATCCATATCCTGGACTTGTATTCAATTTGGAATATAGTTAAATCAATAAGGAAGTATACATGCCAAGTTTCATTTGACTCTTGGTGCTGGGGGATATCTTTGGAGCAGGGTGTATTTCCAAGGAGGTTCAGGGGAGGGTAATTTTCTGTTTTCCTGTTACAATTGAATTTTACACAAAAAATTGCTCAACATGCAGTCTTGATATGTTAACGAGGAAATTCAACATCTCATCAAGTGAAATGGTACAATATGTTCACTTTTGAACCAAATACTACTTTTTGGTATTTTTTCTTGTAAACACGCTAAGTTAACCATGCCTAGTTGGATCAAGTTCATACTTGGTATGTATGTTCCCCATAATGAGTACATGGTTCCTATTGTTTTTGGGAGAGGTCATCTTAGGTCAAACTCTGATAACCTTGTAAACACGCTAATTCAACCATGCCTGGTCCGATCAAATTCAAATTTTGTGTGTATGTGCCCCATATTATAATGAGTACATGATCCCTAATGTTTTGGGGAGAGGTCATCTGAGGTCAACATAGGTCAAACTCTGAAACCTTATAAACACGCTGAGTCGACCATGAACCCTATTGTTTTTCGGAGAAGTCATAGGTCAAACTCTGAATATCTTGACATGCTACAGCAACCAAGCCTGGTCAGGTGAAGTTTGGTGTGTATAGGTTTCTCATGATGAGTGCAAGGACCCTATCGATTTTGGTGGAGGTTTGAATACATGATCTCTAAACCAGGCTTTCCGACAATCAAGGAATCCCTAATCCTTTTGGATTTCTGGTTGTAACAGGAATTCGTTGAAAATACGGGCATACGATTTTACCCCATAAAATATGGTTTCATATTGTTTCCTCCTTCCCGTCTTGATAACTTTGAAAAATTTACTGGCAAGCAGCAGGGATTCCTTGGCATCGGCGGGAACTTAAAAGGGAGGTTATTCGATCAGAAATGCAAACGGGCCACTGTCATACATACTAAGAGAAACTAATTTATCCACGTAAGTATTAAAGTTGGAGCATTGCATAACATTGTAATGATTGTATACTTGCGTTGCTAACAAGGGAAAATATTTGTAAAGGTTTTGAAAATTGTGGGTTTCGAAACTTTGTAAGCTTGTGTAAGCCAAATTTATGAAAAATACAGGTTTTTATGAAAAATTCAGGTTTTGAGGTTACATGATACAGTTTTGTGATCCCTGGTGGCAGGTCTGGCAATATACTCCCAATATAGGCAAGTAAGCCTACCAATTGTACCATATTTTTTCACTATAGAAATGTCCTTGCAGGTAGAGCTCATGAAGGCAACGGCCCTTACCCGGGTCTCAACCCTAACACAACCCACCTCTGTTCTACCCCACCAAATGCATACAAATATGTTTTTGTAATTTTAGATGACCATAGCATCATTTGCATTTCTATTCCACTAAGTTACCCATTAAAAGTGTTGAAATAATAATCTGTTATTTTTTTTTTTTTTTGACTAATGTCCTTGTAACACCAGCATGGTGACATTGGGAACTTCTCTAAAACATTTGATAACAATTACTGCTAATGCACATTTCTCCCAACCAAGATCATGGCAGAGCTATAGACAACTGTGTTGCCCTGAATTTGCCATAACATACATCACATCATTGGCTCTGAAGTGACTCAACAAAACCAAATGGTGTAGAAATTGTTCGCCAGTTCTGTCATATATTGAAAAATGTGTTACGTTCGAAAAAAAAATAATGGCAAGGAATCACATGCACTGTTGCGTTGTTAATTCTCTTGCCTTCACTTTACTTTCATCCAGAATCTAGATAGAAGGCATAGAATATGCTATGGTACACGCCTCTGGGTTCTAAATGCGGGTTAAATGATAGCAATAATACCATAATGTTTTAGGCAAGGAATCACTAAGCCCCTTGACTTCCTTGTTCCATAAATTCTCCAAGGTTTATCGCACTGTTTTTCCCATAGGAACTTGACTCCGGCAGATGAGATGAAGAAGGCCTTCAGGAGGAAAGATAAAGCACAATGGTTCAGATCCAAAAAGAATCTTGAGGCAAAGTCGATAGATGTCGTTCTCTTGCCAAATCTTAAATGGTAATACTTTGCAGACAAAAATAATTGTTTGACTTAACCATATGTTCAACGTGGCACCTGTGACATAAACAATGTGTAAAATGCACAAAATCATTGTAAGCCGGAACCATAAGCGGTGGGACGAAATATAAGGGTTTAAGTAGCTTGTAATAAAGTAACTTGGGATATGGTGATAGTTTGTAAATGGATGGTGAATAGTTGTTAGAGATGACCTCATGGATGCTCATGAGCAGTGGTGCTGCCAGGTCTCAGGGGGGGGGGGTGCACAGAGAAAAATCTGGATGTCAATCGAAGGATGGCCGTCCTGGGGGAGGAATCTAAGGGGGAAGGTGTCAACCTCGCCTTTGAGAAATTTTCATTCAAAGGGGCTATATGTGCAAATGGTGCTATCTTTTGGAAAGTTTTGAACTAATTATACGTTTAAGAATTTTCAGCTTTCAGTTCATGTTTTTCCATTTTTCCATATCAGCTATGGCATGGCACTCCTCCTGGCTGGCAACCAGGCATAATGCCCCACTTGTTATGTCACTTGGAGTGACCATGAGGGCCTACCCCATAATTATATTTAGCAACCAACAGGCTACATACCCATTATGATGACCATATATTGGTAATGAGTTACTGCAATTACACAACATTGGGGTAGATCCAAATGAGAGGCGAAAAAAGAAACAGTGAGTCGATCATTTGTTGATGTTCTATAAAATCACCACTTCTCTGAATCTGTGTGCCAAGATGTTAGGTGAATGTTTATTGTGGGTGTATCATTCCTGTCCAGGGAGGAAGGAGAGAGTGCCCCATGGTACCTAACCTACCAACCGCTTCCTCAGCCCTTGACTGCCCTTGACTCCTAATCACGATAACTGAATGATGCAAGGTCTGATCAGTCTCATACTTGGTGGGTAGGTTACCCATAGTGAGTAGATGGTCCCTATTGTCTCTAGTGCCAATCTCATTAATATTCATCAGTGGGCGGGGCTCAGAAGCAATTTCTTCAAATGTCCGTATCTCGGCAACCGTATGTCTGAAGTTGTTCAAACTTGTTTTGGTGGCATTAGTAGGAGATGTGGTACATGCGTAGGCTAGTACCATATTACATCTCATTATCATTCATGAGGGGCGGGGCCAAATGTAATTTCGCTGAAAATTCCCGTGACCACAGCAGTGGTACAGTGGATTGAAGTCATACATGGCACATGGATTAACCATGGTGAATAGATGATCCATATTGATTTTGGTGCCAATCTCTCAATTAACCCTTAATTTAGACCATGTCTAGGTCGCATGTGACCTTACCTTATAGGCAAGAACCATAGTGCCCTTGGGCTCTTGTTATATTATTTTACTTTCATCAAAATTTGATCGGGATATGCCCCCATCCCCCCCTCCTTCCCCTGTGTGGCAGCTATGCTTAGGGGTGGGTGGTGCTTCGAGGGAATATTTTTGAATGTTTTTTAATGAGACTTTGTTTATGGGCATTGGTAGGATGATGTAACCCCAGGACATCTCATTTTGGTAATATTCATAACAAGGTGTGGCTAAATGCCATTCCACCAAATGTCACAATCAGGCTACCACATAGTTAGTTGCCTTCATTTAGATAAATAATTTAATGACAAAGCATAAGTTACAGTAGGCACTGAAATCCTAATGCTGTACAGTCATGTTTACTTGTGACAAACACTTTGTGTGCTATGCTAATTGTAAACAGATTAATCCAATCTTTTAAACAGTCATTTTAATTCAACAGCTCTGATCATTGCTGAATCCCTCGATAGAAAGATAACATTTTTACACTGCTTATCTCAGTATCCCTGGTATTACCGTACCGGGTACTTTAAATTATACAACTTTTCTCTGTATTTTGATGAAATCCTCAAATCTGATTGGCTAATCTGTGTCACATAACTGACTATTATTCTGCAACAAAAATGCCGGTAATCTCAACTTTTCAGAGTAATGGACGGGCGTAGAGACAGGCGTACCCAGGATGGTTCACAATCCCGAGGACAATGAGAGTGATTTACGAGGGCGCACGTCAAGCGATGAAATTATCTCCCGAAGAACGCATTATCATGTATATGATGCACATAAGGCCAATGATTAACCCTGTTCATTCCTACAATGCGATTTACGCAATGGAAAAGTCTGAAAATTATACTAGATTTTACCAGAATAGTGTCAAAACATATACCCCTGCAAACAAATGTAAAAAGTAATGCATGTATGTTCAAAATGAAGTAACAACACCTTTGTGAAACATCGGCATTGAAGCGGTGTTTCATTTTAATAGCGTCAAACTGCGCGTAGCACGTATCTTCTTCCTTATATGGTGACACGTGCAATTAACTGAAGTTACACGCACGCACATAGGCCTGAAGTTCGACGCGCAGGCTATTTTAATTATGCTTGCGTTTTTTATTGTAGTGTATGGTAATGCATTCTTTATGTGACGTGTTGCGTACGTTGTATCGGTTTCGAAACTCCACAAACGTTTACATTCACACACGCACACCTAGGATTACTGGTTTCACCCTATAGTGTTAGGTACTTGTTTCATCCAACTGCGCAGCCTAGTTCATGTATATAGGCTGGATGACATTTTTTGCCTCTTCTGCAACACATGCATCCATCGGATTTATAATTTTACAGGTGAGATGAATTTTTAGGCTAGAGGAGAAAAATATCTTCGAAATATAGTTAATCAGTGTACACGCTAGATCTGTACGTTCATTCGCCAGTTATTTAACGTAATAAATTACGAATTGTCGACTGTTACTGGTTATTAAACAGTATCGACTCTGAATTTAGCTGAATAACGGACTCTGCTTCGACTCGTCCATTATTCAGCTAAAAGTGGAGTCTCGACTGTTTATTCCCCATGCAGTAACAGTCTCCCATTTGCAGTTTATTCCTCAAATATATTCTGCCTCCATTTTCAAGGAATCACAAAACCTCTTGGTTTTCTTGTTTCTTGACAGCTCCAGTAGTGTCAAAGGGGCAGAACGGGCCCGCTATCATCGAAATGGGTTACTCATAGACAAATTCAGAATTCAGAAGACATGGAGTGAGCAGAAGGTTTACGACGTCCTATTTGAAGCATTCCGCTCGAAGCTGACTACAAAATCTGGTGATAACATAAGGTATGATTACTTATGCATGAGTTCCTGTTTGGTATGTACATCATAGTGAGTATGAATTTGTGTTTGATTATGATGGTCAAATGTCATATGAGGAAACTAGTCTGTGCGATTGTATGTGTGTGTGTGGATGTGACGGCAAGCTTGTATCACAAAATCTGAAGAACAGCAACCTCTCCAATTTTCATATTTGGCATGTAGCTCCCCCATACTGAGAAGATGAACCCTATTGTTTTTATTTCAGTTCCAATGTTATTTGAGGTCGAAAACTGAAAACCTTGTTATTGCAATATCTGAAGAACTTTCATATTTGGCATGTAGCTTCTCCATATAAGTACATGAGCCATATTGTTTTCAGTTTTGTTTCAAGGTCATATGGGGTCAGCAAAGGGTCAAACACTAAAAACTTTGTAAACGCAATATCTGAAGAATGGCAACTAGTACAATTCTCATGTTGGGCATGCACATTCCCTATACTGAGTACATGAACCCTATTGCTTTTAGTTTAGTTCCAAAATCATTTGCGGTCATCAGAGGTAAAACACCTAAAACATTGTAATCATGTTATCTGAAATTTGACAACCTGTACAAATAAAATACTTGGCATGTAGCTTCCTCATGTTGAGTACATGAACCCTATTGTTTTTAGTCCAGTTCCAAGGTCATATGAGGAAAGCAGAGGTCAAATGCTAAAAATTGTGTAAGAACAATTGAAGAACAAATTATAGAAATATCATACTGCACCCTTATTGAGTACAACCATATTGATTTTGGTGCAGTCTCAAGGTCATTTGCAGGGGTGGTGGAACCAGGGAGGGGGCCCAAGGGCAAACAGGAATGCCCCTACTTTGGTGGAAAAAAATTGTATTTTTTCAATTGTGCCCCCCCCCCAAGAGTTTTGAATGTTCCCCCTCTCCAACCCCCAGTTTGAAATCCCCCCAATCTGATTGAAACTACTGTTGCTGCTGGTAATTTGAAGTCAACAGAGCAAAATTCTAAAATCAAAATTCACTTTTCAAAGATTTGGTATCTTTGAAAGTAAAACAGTTTCTTTATTTATGATACCAGAATTGTAATATTTTAGTTGTTGTTACCATTTGGAGCAATTTTTGATTCCTTGCAAAAAGGAATCTATGCGGTCACGCAGCGTATGTGTGAGTGTGTGTGTGTCCATGACGGCTGCTCGTAATCGCGTTATATGAAGAACGCCAACCTCACAAATTTCATATTTGGCAAGTAGCTTCCCCACACAGAGTATATGAGTAAAAATATGCTAATGCGTAGTTGTTACACTTTTGTAACGCATATGTCAATTTTTAGACAATCATATTTATTTAAAAAACCTATTTCACAAGAAAGAACACATAACTACTTATCATAAA
>JAODUJ010224430.1:0-10465 GCA_027564615.1 Psolus chitonoides
TTTTCATGAGTCGAAAGATTGAACGTTCCATTCAACGAGGCGAAGGATATGAACAGAGGATATAAAACAAATATAGCACGTAGGTTATTTCAAAGGTTGCGATGCAGTACAGTGTAGCTACTGCAGCGTGGTTTAGAACGGATCGAATAGTACCAAAAATACACGGTGAATAGTACCAAAAATACACGGTTATAGGCGTTGATTAGTATATTTATCGAATGGCATGTGACCATGACAATTCTCCAATCAAATGAGGAGGATTTAATGAGGTGATTATAAAATTACCTGTAAGTATGAAAGAAATTCTTCGAGTGTTGCATCGCAGTTCACGATTCTCATCCATTCTGCGGGTTGTGGTAAGACCCTGATGCAAGTAATATCTATAATGTTAAGAAAGTCTTCTCCTGTAATACAAGGAACGAAACGATACATAAATAACAACTGAGTATCATTTATTGATTAGTCTCTCTCAGAATAATAAAGAAATACTTCTGTAGTGACCATGAAAACAGGGCATGTACTTCGCAGAGATGTGCCTGCCTTCGACTATCCATATCAGGGATAGTATAACCCTATATACCACGCCTGGGTCACATGCGACTCCACCTCTTCCCCTGGCCACGACAGACTCGAAACTGCGAGTAGCGAAATGATACATCTAGCAGGGGGATACAAGCGTGACAGCCGTGGGTAAGAGTTAATATGTTAAAATATATACATTGATATGGTGATTTTCATTATATTAGAGTTGACTAAGCCTATACATATTAATACCAACTTTGCGTCGATTGTTGGCTACGAACTGCACTGGGCTGGCTCCGACACTGCAACTGTTCTCGCGTTTTCGATCTAGGATGTAATTGAAAGTCTTTTCCTCCAAAGTTCCAGTGTTTGTATTGTGCCGAATTTGATGTCTTAGAATTGAATGAAGTCTCTCACTCATACTCACAATATTTTTCTTCAAGCGGATTGTCTGTTTCACGGGTTAGCAGTTAAGCTATATTACTGAATACCAGTTAGTGGGTAACATAATTTGTAGTTCAATAATGTGCTATATATTCAAACTATTTTAGAAGAATGAAGAATTTCACAGGTCATAAAATGTGAACCAAAATAGATGTTTCAGAATGTTCACAATCGTTATGTCATGTAGTTCGCTTGCATAGCCGTTGTAGAATTGTGTCTCATATTGAGAGTTCCTGCATAGACAATAGTTTCTTGGACCATCGCTTTCCAGATCAGAGATGCTTCTTGGAACTGTTTTTATTCTTTAACCGTAATAAGTCTTGACTATATGTATTGAAGCAGGCCTACTACATGCGGACTGCATCATGTACTCGTAGTGCAACACTACACCCCGAACTGACAAATGGGTGGTAGCTATATAGCCTATTGACCGGAGTTAAAATCCTGTCCGTTACGTTGGTAAGGAATGAATGAATAAAGCAATCTCGTACTACGCTTCCACCCGAAGGTGCTTCAGCTGGCTAAAGGGCGCAAGCCCTTTGTCGGATAATAAGAGATTCCAAGAATGAGTAAGGAATAAGTAAGGGAGGATAGGGATGGAGATTTATAGTCTTGTATTATTGTCGAGGACATTCTCACATGACTTGCGTCTTATCTCCCTGATCATCAGTAACCTGATAAAGACAATGCCATCACCATAGGTACAGGCTCGCTCAAGGACAATACTACAGCCCTGGCAGCCAAAACAACAGTGCCTACCTCTGCTACCTCGCATGTACCCATTTGTACCTGAATACCTGTTCATAACGAGAGCCAAAGGCTTCGTGATTCCTTGCCTTTATAATTAAAACCTGATTTTGTTTGACCTCGGATGACCTTTGACCTCAATAAAAACAACAGGGTACATGTACTAACTATGATGAACACAAAGTATGAGCTCAATTGAAGTTTGCTATGTCAAGTTGGGGTGGTTACAAGGTTTTCACAATTTGACCTCTGTTGACTTCAGATGACATTATACCTCAATCATAAAAAACATGGTTCAATCAAAGTACAATGATGAACACAAAAACCAAGTATGAGCTCAATTGAAGTTTGCTCTGTCAAGTTATAGTAGTTAGGTTTTCACTATTTGACCTCCGTTGACCTCCGATGACCCTTGACCTCAACCCAGAACAATACGGATAATGTACTAACTATGATGAGAAACATACCAAGTATGAGGTCAAATGAAGCGTGCCCTATCAAGTAACAGTGGTTACAGAGTTTTCACAATTTGATCTCTCTTGACCTCAGATGACCTTTGATCTCAACCAAGACCAATAGGGATCATAAACTTTCGATGATGAACACACATACCAAGTATTATTACTACTTTTACCTCTGTTGACCTCTGATGACCTTTGATGACCTTTGACCTCAACCCAGATCAATACAAACATACCAGGTATGAGCTCAATTGAAGATTGCCCTATCGAGTTACAAAGGGTAACAGGTTTTCAGTGTTCGACCTCCGTTGAACTTAGATGACCTATGACCTCCACCAAAACAGTGGGGACCATAAACGTTCTATGATCAACATACATACCAAGTATGAGCTCAATTGAAGTTTGTCCTATCAAGTTATAGTGGTTAAAAGGTTCCCGTGTTTGACCTTTGCTGACCTCAGATGACCTTTGACCTTCAATAAAATCAACACTGATCAGGTACTGATTATGATGAATACACATACCATGTATGAGCTCAATTGAAGTTTACCCTATCAAATTAAGGTGTTTACAAGGATTTCACAGTGCTTAACCTTTGTTGACCTCAGATGACCGTTGACCTCTACCAACAACAATAGGAACCATGTACTGAATATGGTAAACACCTACCAAGTATGAGCTGAAAATTGCTCTATCAAGTTATGGTGGTCACAAGATTTTCACTATTTTACCTCTGTTAACCTCAGATGACCTTTGACCTCCACCAAAAACAATAGGGACCATCAGCTACTCACTATGGGTAATCTACCATCCAAGTATGAGAATGATTCGACTTTGCATCATTCACTTAAAGTGGTTACAAGCAGGCGTCACAGACACACATACACAGATACACACACGCACACTTACACACATACACACACACACACAAGCACGACTGCATATATTCCTTTTGCCTCTGGCAAGGAATAAAAAAGGTTGGGTTTGCATGGATGTTATATTTATTCCGGCACTGCTCTGCAGTGGTACAATGATGGAGAGGTTGCTATACTGCCTCTCTCGGAATTAGGGAAGTAGATAAACTGAGAATGTTTAAAGGGCAAGTCCAGCTAGAATGAAACATTCCACAAACTCCTATTAGTTGTTTTTATGTTCAAATTTAACAATGGAATATAAATGCTATTATTCATTCTAATATTTATTTTTGTTATGTCAGAGGACCTTACATGATATAAATAGTTCATAATGTATATTACATGATGTAAGTAACATGTAGAAACTTGCATTTACATGATAAAGGATAAGTACAGGTTTGCAGCAAAGTTTAGGAATTGATGTAGGAATGGTGTAGTTATTAACTAACTAACACTAACATGAGAGCACATACCAGGCTGGTACCTTGCTGCGTCCACCTTACGCTTCCATACATCCGGCCTCCTCCGAGCGACTGCCCATGCCTGCGCCCGAATGATGCCCCCTCCCATATCCTCAAGGTACCCGCTCAGCTCTATTCCTATGCCATATACAGTTGAAAATGGAAACTTCCACTGTCACTTCCATAGACAGCCGTGGACTCGCCCTACTGCTCATAGCTGAAAAAGACCACCCAAATTGCCTGTAGAAAAACTTCCAACAGGATATGACCGAAGTACAGAGACAGAAAATAACTGCCCTTATTTTTTTCTTAAAATTAGGTTACAAGGCTAGGCTTGGGAGCTTGTACTGCCAGGAAAAAAGGCTATAGGCAACTGTGCCAGCTACAGGCTACATAGTAGGTTCTACCAAGAATCCAATCTTCTCCTCCAAATTCAGCCGAACTACTGTCTCATCTTCTTTGAGACTACTTGTAGCTTTCCCTGTTGATTCAGTTCAACTTTTACTGACTATTGCTGGCATTGTCATATAGTTGCTGTGGTGAAACTAGCATTAGCACTCAGTCTTGTTACCTGCAGCACAACTTTCGTGTAGCGTTAGTCTGAGGCTGCATAGCATACGAAGGACTGAGGCCAAACCAGGCTCCTGCATAACACTTGGTTATCTGGTTACTGAAAGTGTATGCTTACTCCTGTTGACACATGAGCTACCATTCAGAGAATCAGTCGCCTGAGTACTGTCAAAGAAACCAGATATGCATTCTCCCTTGCTACGAATGTGTGAAAATAAATCCTCGAATCCGATGCTCAGGAACTTCATAAAAAAAAGTATGCCAAGCAGTAACTAACATGGTGCTTACTAGGAGATCCCATGCCAAAAAGATTAAAACTTGAGGTGCCGCTAAAGTTGGGCAAAGCTGAGGGATAGTCCGAAAGGCGATAAAGAATACTTAATATAACCTATCAGTGCTCTGACCGGTCACCAGACTCGATCCATTGCAGAATTCTTAGGATGTGTAGTCCACCGAGGCTGCCATAATGATGACCCCAAGCCAGTCTGAAAAGCAAAAAGAATGAGACTTCTTCGGAAGCCATATTTATGCTCTGACCAGGCATAAGAGTGACAAGGTCTGTCTTTTGGTACTAATGACGAGAGGAAAAACCGAAGAAAACCTTCCCGGTAGTAAACCAAGATTCAGTTGAACTAAAAGTGACAAATCTAGGTCCCGAATAGGACAAACTCTGAGTAAGTTGAAGCGAAAGGGGCCCGACTTTAATGGGTAAGAGGCCGTTGACAATGGGTGACCGTACCATCGGAGAGCAGCTGCAAAGAAGTTATGCCAACAGACTCAAGAAGTGGCTGGAACAAGTCTCCAATTTTTCTTGAAAGGGCCAAGTAAAAATAGCAAGAACCGGACTGACAGTCTGGATTAGCCAAAACTGAACGATGAATTGTCTAAAAACTCTTCGTGGATGTAAAAGGTATCATCGAGCAATAGAAGCAAAACCTTGGATAGAAGATTCCCTTCGTCAGAAAGGGAGTCACACACTCTGCAGCTGAAAGCCACAGACATGCCGTGGAATAGGTCCGAGCTTGCACAAATTTCCAAAGTAGTCTCGTCTGAGCAGGCAAGCGAAGGCTACAACTTTCTTATAGAGCAATGCGGAAGAATGTCAACTGGGCAGCTCTCGTCATGGAAATATGTGCAGGGTCTTGTCTTGTACTATGCAAATATCAGCTAGTGGTTACCACAAGTGTAACATATAACTGGAGATGAAGGTAACTTATCTCCACCATCAACAGACAGCACCATTTTGTTTGTCAGATTCAAAAGTACATGCATTCCAATCCGGAATCGTTCCAGGTAAAAAAGACCACCTAAAACTTCTCTGTTAACACTAACAAGTCTACAACTAAAAACTTTGGCTAATGATGATCTGGTGATGAGCAATAGACAGTTCAACACATTCAGTAACTGGTAGAGACACCAATTTGAGGATCATCTGTTGGACAGCTGAAACATGCTTTCTCGGGCCTGTAAGGTAAGCCAGCCAAGCTGGCAAAGAAGGATTGTCATGCTAGTTGTCCGAAGATAGTCCTTGCAAAAAAATCTAGCAGCTTGATGCTGGACCAATTAGATGCTTTGTATGGATCCCAAACTGAGGAGAATTTCCAACCAGGACGAACCAAAGAATTATAGGCAGTAACTTAGCTTTAGTGTCACAGTCATAAAGATGTCTTCGAATCAGGCCAAGAATCTTGAAGGCTTTACATCATATGTTACTCATACGAGTTGTCCAAGAGAGATTACATGTGATGGTGACACCAAGATACGAGACGTTCTTTCACCAGTTTGAGGAGGTATCATCAATTACCTATTTGAAAGAAATAACTTGAAATCCTCTATTGGTAACAACCTATGAATTGCATTCAGATGCATTTACATTTAGGTTAATCTGCCAAATCCTGCTTCATGATAAAACTTATCCAGGTCTTGCTAGAGCCTGTGACTGTCAGTCTGGACCAGGTTCGATCCAAAATGCAGTCATCCGCAAACATTTTTAGAGTGCCTTGTATAACTGTCAGCAGAACATTTATAAGGAGAGAAAAGCCCGGGTCTAAGCACTGTACGGTACCGTGGGGGACGACATCTGGGTACATTAGTGAAAACCATTGTTGAAAAACCACCCTAGTTGTGCGAAGGGGACAAAGCAATTGAACAGAACAACCCATGGCGTAGAATCCGCACTGTCGGTACTGTGTCCACGACTCGTGACTCTGATCCATAACTGCTCTGATATTGGTTGCGGCAGGAGGCAGCAATGCTAGAGAACTGACCCCGTCTCAAATGCTAAATTCACACGTGTGAGGAGAACGATATAAATAAATCGTTCACTAAAACTACAGTAACTCGAGCTATGGACCCTAGATCTGATGGAACTGGCCCCAAACTCGTCCAACTAACTGTAGTTCATAGGCAGAAAGGGGGGCGTAGGCTACACATAGTCTTCAAGCTGAAGGAAGGCTGTGTGTGAGGGAACACTCCTAGCAGACATAGGAAGTAAGGCATGATATTTCTGCGGCCTCTCGTTCCACTTACTCTAGGTTATCCAATAATAAAACTGAAACTGGAGTATGAGTGATGACCTCCATGCCTAACGAACATCTCTCTCCTGAGAGAATAGGAAGAAAACAGTCCGGAAACGTTCTGCCGCAAGAATAATGCAGCTGATGCAGGAACCAGGCTTGAACCCGCACTGATGACAGGTCCACTGGGCCTTGTGAATGTACCCGAGAAAAATAGTGGATCTGCTGTTCAAGCGTCCCAACTTTGGGTGAACCGAGGAAATAATGGCTCTGTTATCTACTGTAGCTAGTGGAGAATGGCTCTTTGATGTAGCTAGTGGAGAGACGTGACATACACGATACCTCCCCGATGGGTACCGTGATTACTGACAGCTGGGAGGATAGTATACAGGGCTAGCCCAATGGTTCACCCATGGCAGAATCCACTCACGGGACGAATCGGACCTCCTGTCCGGGGATGAATGCTGCACGTCAGTGTATCTCGGTGCTGGTCTTGGCACGACCTTTGATGTAGATCCAGGCCTCTTTGGAGCCCTGGAGTCTCCTGATATGGGCTGGCTGGAGTAGACCGCTACCCACCGATATGCGAGAACGTGGAAAACATTGAGGTGGAGTCTGGACGAAGAGCCTGTAGTGTTCGACGATCCAGTATTTGGGGGAGATATGTACACTCTCCCCCTGCCTTTTCCTTCTCCTTCAGCCTGTATCAGTATACATAGTAGACTTTTGTAGTGGCAATGGCAGTCGGGGGCACGTGTCTCGCCCCCTCGCAGGCAGTAATATGGGGAGATATGTACAATCTCCCCCTACCTTTGCCTCTTCTTTTGCCTTTCCCGCTTGAATGGGAAACGTCCATCTTCGAAACCAATCCATTGCTACAAAGAATGTCTGCTAGTAGTCCTGTCTGAAGAGATATTAGAATCAGAATGCACAGGCAAAAACATGTCTCACAATCTTGAGGACCCTGAACAATATTTACAATCTGTAACCCTGGTACTATAAAGGTATACAAACATGGTACGATCTAGCAGCAATGATACTTTATTGTAAAGAATTCAAATATGACAAAGACAGCAATAGTATGAAAAACAATAAAATCACTGTAATTTGATGGGTGAACCTGAAAAGCTATGCTCAATATTACACCAAGAAGTGAAGAACACTGTATGACCAGGAGGGTATGCAATACAGTAACATTCCAACTAACCAACAACTCGAAGGCAGAAGGGGCAACGGAAAAAAGTCCTAAACTGCTGCCCACAAAAATGGACCGCCATCTTTTTTAACCCTCTTTTCCACCCCTGTCTCCCCTGGAGGAGGGCTTATGCAATCCACGCTCGGTGGGAGAGCAGATGTGGACGTTGGACCATAGGGGAGAGAGGGCAGGCTACATAGAGCACCCTGCCCTTAACAACACAACCTATTCACGATATTCAACCAACCAAAAAAACAACCAAACAAGGACAGAAGTCCGAATCTGGGACTGTCCGTGAATACCCAACTACAGGCTAGGCTACACAGTGAGGCTACTGTAGCAGAAGCCTAAGTTGAAATAGGCTAGAAAAAGAGGAAACGATGTAACCAGAGGATTAATGAAGGTCCCCGAGCCTGATAAACATCATGAAGGCCAGACCTGCGCGCTAGCTAGCAAGGCTAGGCAGGCCACCTGTCTAGCCGAAACCAGGGCTAGGCTAGGCCTACAACACAGCCCTATCGCAAAGCATAGTCTAGGCTAAGACTCAGTCCTAACCTGCCCATGAGGGACAGAGTGGAGATTCATAAACTATTTCAAAACTCTCAACAAATAAATAAAAACTCTATTTCTGATAAACCAACTAAGTAGTTTGGATGGTAAAATCGAAGATTACAACTGGGCAAGGCGCAAGCCACGAGACACAAAGCAGTCCTCCATGAACCGGGAAACGAGCCACGTGCCCAAAGAAGCGCAGCTGACGATCACGGAACAAGCAGATGGCCCTCCCGATCCCTGCCCCCCCCCCCCGATCACCCTTTCATTTGACAAATGGTCTTGCCATCGGTATCCAAAGTTGCGGCTAAATGAGATGGTCACAAAGGAGTCCAGTCTGCGTCTCAGCCCTAAGGTAAAGTCCATGCCTCACGGGAGTACCACAAGACCGGGAGCGCAAGGGAGCTGAAAACTCTGACCGTCGTCTTTCTGCTCAGGTGCCGTAAGCGCCACATACCTTTATCCAACGATCGCATGGTTCCATGTGCCAGGCCAATACGTTGCCATCATACTCTTATTAAATTGACAATCTTCAGATTGTCATATCTCCATAACCGTACGTGCTATAGAGTTGGGATAAAATTATCCTGGCATAGTTTGTAATGTTCTTTTATTATACCAGGATCAACATTTGGGGTATTCTTGCCCTTGTCCCGGGAGCAGGGTGGGGTTTCAATAGATGAATAGTCCCTAAAGAAGGCCAATATTTAATTAAGCTAGATATATATTACCTCTAGTTTCTCGGCATGGATCAATGTCCAGTATACCGTTATCACCGATTTCTCCCAAGAGAAGTGTGATACTGGTATCAACCGTATCAGTATCTTTGATCGCATAAGATCTTGCCGGGCAAAACCTCGGATCTGAAGAAAAAGACAACATTGTCATAATTGAGACTTGTGAAACCAGATAGTGAAACGGTATCATATACCGCATGTTAAGATTGTGGGAAGATATATTAAGGGTGAATGGAAGGGTAAATTCAGCCTTTTTTTACAACAAGAGACTGTTCCCGAAGTCAGCAAAGATATGCTCCCTTGTCAGTATAACTGGTAGTAACGAGTGAGGTGGGAGTAAGGGAGCTTTTGATGATTCAGGATTACACATTAGCTTTATTTGTAGTAGCAAAGCATTATATTGATCATATGCTCTCTTATAGCAGAATCAAATGCGTATCATGAAAGATCCTACTGTAATAAGCGGCAGCTTGTCAACAGTCAGTTCCGTCTATAAAAATTAAAAATCAAATATCCGCCTTATGCGCTTCATTTTCCACAGATCTTCATAACACTCAATTGGGATTGGTTCCAATGTGACTAGGCCCTACTAAGTATAATTCGGGTTCGAATTAGTTGTGCAGGAAAGAACTTCGTTGTTATGGTTTGCAAGTTGCAACATTATAAAATGTCCTGCTTTTATAGAGGGCTGACTGATACCATATTGGATCTGGTTACTATTCACCAGGGGCGTAACCAGTCTTGTTGGTGTTGGTGGACAGTGCCAGAACCCCCTTCCACCCCCTGAGGGCATTACTCAAATAGGATTGAAAAACTATGACTATGACTTCTCTTTTAGTTTCCATGGCCGAATAAATGTCACGAAATGAAATACTTTTATATTCCATGGGCTAGCTATCTTCATGTCAACACATGCGGCGCCTTTGCTATACAGTTTGCTACGATCCTTCATCGTGGTCTATTGTACGTAGTTGTTTGGTATTTAACACGCTCAATTCATACAAAAAAATATATACCCTGTTCTAATGCTCTCTATGATAATAAAAGGCTGAGTAATTATTTTGTGCGGAAAACTGCACAAGCTTAGAGTAGAGTGGGCACAGTGGGGCAGCATGCACATAGCTCTTGCTTTTAGTTTGCATTACTAGTGTTCAATTTCAGCTGTATATTTTTAGTGGACTTATTCTTACTTACTGTTTAATATGTTTTTACAAGGATCTTTGCCATTTTAGTGGATTTTATATTGTTTTATGGATGTTTTGAGGACACTTTTATTGGATTTTACTTCCTGTGTTTTGGAGCCTTTTACTAACACATTAACAGTATGGCTAGGCTAGCCTATACCA
>JAODUJ010224541.1:0-10465 GCA_027564615.1 Psolus chitonoides
GGTCATCTGAGGTCAAGATCAGATATCACATCACTTCCGGATGTTTACTAATCTAAACGGACGACCTATTCTGCACCATTGTTAAAATAAAAAAAATGAAAATATGACTATCACTTTCAAAAGTTTCATTCAAAATAATTGGTTCTTTCAATAAAAAATGAAGAAACTAAATATAAAGAAATACATAAGACAGAGCAGCTCGTAGTCCTGTGTGACATCATAGATGTGCTTCCAGTCTTCAACTTTTCAAATTGGAAAAACTTGATGAGGTGAAAACTAAATAAGATATTTGAATGAGGTTTTCGATGAAATACTTGTATTTGATTGCTCTACTATATCTCTTCAATAGTTTAGCCTTCAGTTCCCCTACAATATATTGTGTGTGGGTCTAGGCAGTCATGCTGGTGTGTATCTGTCAGCGTGTGTTTGCGATTCTCACGCTGTATTCTGAAAACATATAAGTTACCCTCACTTGGTATGTTTGTTCTCTGTAATATGTAAATGATCCCTATTGTTTTTGGGAGATGCCATCTGTATAGGGTCAACAGAGGTCAAAAATTTAAGTTAATCATGCTCATATTGAATACATAGTCTCTACATGGTTTTGGTGGAAGTATCAGGTTATTTAGGTTCAGACACTGAATTGTCATGAACTTCAGTTATATTAGTAGTTTTTGCTTGGAATTTGTGAATACATTATGAACATTGAAATAGGGCAGCTCATCTATATAGTGTCACTGTGTATGTTACCTTTATGGCAATGCATGAACATGATGATGATCACTACATTGATCACTACATTTTTGGTTTAGTCTCATGTCATTTTGAATTCAACCCTAACTATATACCATACATGCTTACCATGTCTTCCCACTACAATTGCACTGAAATCTACCGTGCTCCCTAGGTAACTTTAGAAACTTCCTGTCCTACTGGGTCCCACACTCACAGGTGATCTACTGTATTTCCAGTCAGAGGCAACCCCTCCTTAGGAATCCATCTTCTATGGAGGAATATCACACAAGTTTTGCTCTGATATACTTTTTGATTTTTCTAAGCACCCCAGAGAAAACATACTTTCCTGCATGGATTCCAATGTCTCTTTGCTTTTGGTGCAGGTCAGAGGTCATTTGAGGTTACTATGAAGAGGTCAAACCATGTAAACAGCATAACTCGACTTGCTTGAGTCATGTATACACTTTAAATGTTGGGTTCCTACAATCAATTCGATATTTCCTGTGGTGGAGGTTAGAGGATATCACAGTTCATCATGCTGAGAACATTCTTTAGCCAGTCTTACCATATTAAATCTTGAACTTAATAATTAGTAGGTTACCTAGAAATGTCGAGAGACATTTTGTGATTACTTTCAATCTCACCATCTTTGTCATGATGATGATGATTGAATTCACTTCGCCTAACAGTACTTACTGACCATGTGACATCTAAATTGCATATTCGACCCCACTGCTATTAATAAACGGTATTATGAGGGTGGCCCTATTCTTATTTGCCCAGTTCAAGTGGATGTCATTGAGTGCTACAAAGGTTCCGTTTATTGATAGCAGTCTGGTCGAATGTGCAATTTAGATGTCACATGGCGGTAAGTATTGTAGCTCATGAATACCCAAAAGTAAAAACAGTAAGTTTAGGGGAATCGTAGTGAGATTTAAATTTTTCTAAAAATTATATCTTTTTCTCGTTTTGACTAGGTAACTTTATTGGGATGCAGGCATCAGTGGTCTTATAAGAAGAGTTGAGGAGTCATGCTTCATTAAGCACAGGAAGGAAATGGATGTCACATCAGAAACCTCAGCAACTGCTCCATCAAGCAGCATGCAAACAATGAGTAATACAAACATGCCATTCCCACCGTACTCGGAAGGTTTTCCATTGGAAAATACCTTTTCTGTCGGATTACAAAACTACAATCAACAGTCAAGTTACTCAGAGAATACTTCTATGCAAGGTATGCCATTCTTGTCAACGGAAGGTAATGGTGCCAGTGAATCAATTCATTGTCCGTCAAGTGAGCCACAAGGAGATTGCTCGGGTTGTGCGAATCACGATGAGTGTGCGATGTTTAAACCATTGGTTTCAGAGGAGGCTGACCAGAAGGATCGGCCACCTGCTAAAAGGGCTAGATTAGATTTCGGGGAAGTCGACCAAAGTGAGAGATCACTTTCAACAGATAACAGTATGAATGAATATAATAGCAGTCCAGAATCTGAAAGGGGCCATCCAACTGGTCTTGCATACCCTTCAACATCCTCACCCAAAGGTGGAGGTAGTCAGAAAGGTATCATGCAGGGTATTAAGAGATACAACGATACACCAATATACAAAGCTGTAAAGAAAACTGACAGACAGGCAAACAGTTCTGAAAACTATAAAGGGAAATTGGACATAGATGAACAAAATGGAAGTATGGAGTCAGTGGAAAACAGAGAAGCTGGATATCAATCAAATGTCATGTCATCTCCCCAATCTGGCCTCTCGTTACTGGTGGACAGTGAAAAGTCTAGTCATGAGGATTCTGACAATGATTGCATAGCTGACCATAACTTAAGGGATAACAATAAAGTGTTGACTCTCGATGACTTCCTCCACAAAAGCCCCACCAATAAGAGACATGAATTCAACAATGCTGTTGCCACAGAGTTGTTTCCACTGAAGCATAAACTATTCTCATCGAAGCGTGCATTTCTCAACTATCTGGCTGAGCAGCAGAAATGGCGGTGGGAATTTTATCAGGCCTACGTTGATGTGGCAACTCGTACCAACAACACCCTCTACAAGCCCAGTAGTGGTTTTGCACAAAACTGTTCCCGATTCACTAAAATGCCAGAAAATCCCAGAGGGGAGGATGTCCGGAGATGTGAAGCTACTTCAAAGGTGCTAGAGGAAATCGCTTCCAGAATAGCCGATCTGAGGATTGAGCTATTGAAGCGCAAGGGATCAGCCATTTACAATGAAGCTGGGGAGGCACGGTTCAAGCCTTGTCCTAGTGAGTTAAAATTTTTGGAGCAAATCTTCGACGAGACAGACAAACTTTATCAGGGTGTGCTAACAATGATGGCAAATGTGAGTGAAACTTGGGAAAAACTTCAGGATCTTTTTAGTGAGGAACAAGTGGAGAAAGCTGACAGACAAAGAGTGCTAAGGAGAAAGAGGGAGAACTTGAGAAAGAAGAAAAAAAGAGCCCTAATAAGCCTGGAAAAGGCAGCTTTTAAACTTCTTAGCAAGGTTGCCCCAGTCATGATGGGTCAGTCGAAACGTCCGAGAGTCGTTGATGAAATTCACCTGATGGAACTGAACAAGCTGGGCACCAAAAGAGATGCAGAGCTGTTACATTTTCTGGTGGAGAAAGAATGCTTTGTTGGTCAGGCCGAGCAGGTAATTGTTGGTAAGGTAAGGATGATAGAAGTTATTTGTGGGTGTAGTGTCTCAGCCCCTGCAAAGGAAACTGCAGGGACTGAGGAGGCAGCAGCGGCAGCTGAGGAAACAGGGTCTGCAGAGACAGCAGCCTCTGAAAAAGGGCAGGGAGCTGCGGAGACAAATTCTGGAGTTGTGGAGCCAGGACCTGGCAATGTGAAGGAAAGGGCTGGGGTTATAGAATCAGGGCCAACAGTCAAAGAAACTGGATCTAGAGTCACAGAAGGGAAAGAGTTTCTGTTTGTGGAGACTAGTTCTTTGGTCACAAAAACAGGGCCTCAAATTTCCCCCATCAGTCCTGCAGAGATAAAACCTTGGGTTGCAGATATGCCAAAGGTTTCTGAGACAATGCCGGAAGACTTGGATACAGGTTCATCAATGTCCGAGCCAGGGCCTTGGGTTCCACAGACCAGGCCTTACCCGGCACAGACCAGGCCTGCCGAGTCAAGGTCTTGGGCTGCAGAAGCAAAGACTAGGGTATCAGAGACAGAACCTGGGGTGTCAGAGACTGGGTTGTGGGTTTCAGAGTCAAAGCCGAGGGTCTCAGGGACTGGTGTTGGGGGAACACCTCCAGGTGTTGGGGAGACATATCCTGTGGATCCTGGGCAATGGGTTGTAAAGAAAGAGTCAGGGATTGTAGGGTCTTTGATTGAGGAAGAAGCACCTGCAATTACTTCAAGGCATCAAGCAGAAGAGGTTTGTCCAACTGTTACTGGAATATGGTCTGCTGGAATAGGGTCTTCAGCAGAGCCAAGGCCGGCATTTGCTGGGCCTTCATTTGCAAGGTCAAGGTTCACAGTTGCAGAGCCCTATGTTTCTGGTTCCACTGTCAACAAAACAGGGTCAAGCATAGGGATGGGCCATTTTGTAACAGGGGTGGGCCCTCTATTAAGCAGACCGCCATTGATTGGTGCAGGGCTTTATGGGCCATTAGGGACAGATGCTAAGTCTTTTGCAGCCATGCCTTCTATTGTAGCAGGTGTTTCAGGCCCTGGGATGCCAGTTTTCCTAGATAGTGTTGGTGCACCCACAAGGACTGTGCCTTTGGTCACAGGTCCCATGGCCTCCAGGGCTGCCCACACTAGTACCTTGCCAGCATTTGCAGGAAACCTGTCAACAGTGACATGGACAGCTGCAGGCAATATTCCTGCTGGGGCTGTGCCAACGATGGCATGGTCCCCATCTGGAAATGTTGCACGGCCTGCCACGACAATGTCATCTCTCCTTCCAGGTGTGTCCAGACCATCGAGTCATGCATTTGCAACCACATGATGACAGGTGTACTTCATGGCTATATTTTGTGCATTTACATAATATTGGCAGTATTTATCATTATAAAATTAATCCTAAAATTCCCAAATTGCCAACCTGGAAGGATTTCTCTTTATATAGTAAGGAAAATCATTATAAACAAAGTTTTTTTTTGTAGAAATAAGAATTTCAATATGATTGTTTTATCACAACTCACACTAAAATTTTATAATTTTACAAAAACCCCAAAATTTAAGTAAGAAAAAAAAAGTTTTCAAAGTTAATAGCTCTGATGAAGTTGAGCATCTGGAGCCTCACAGCGTTACATGCTAGCACTGACTTTCACCTTAATAAAAAAAAAAAACTCAATTAGGATCATCTCTGAGTTAGGTGAATGTGCTGTGCAAATGCAGTCATGTTGCATTGAAAACTGCAAATTATGTTTAGAAATGTTTAATATTCATCTAATTTTGCAACCGAAAATAAGTAGAACTTGAACATATTTTTCAATTTAATCTAAAAATATCTGTTTTCCCCATCTCTGTATGTTACCCTTATGGTCTCTAGAATACTATATGTTACAGCCTATTGACCAAAAAATGAGGTAAATGATCAAGATCTCATTTGAAGGACAAGAAGCCAGAATGAAATATTCTACAAAAAATGAATGTCATACGAGCATGAGTTCTCAATTGGCGGCCTGCGGGCCTGGTGAGTGTAATTTCTGACGATCTAGGAGGTATTCTCGGCTAAAATTTGCTTTGTACACTCCGCGCCACCCCATATGGTGGCACTCCGCTAGATAGTATCATCACAAATTTTGGATACTACAATCACAAACTCAAGTAAAAGTGGCCCTCGGCCCAAAACACTTGAGTACCCATGTTGTAGAGAATTAAAAAATGTGTTCGTTAGTGAAGATCCCATCTTTCCGATGCAGGGATATAAAATATTGAAGTAATTGGGGAAAGTCCCTTCAGTGATGTCACTTCATTACTTTTTAAAAAATTCTCTTGTTACCTATTGTTTCTAAGCTCAAATTTAACACTGAAATTGGAATGCCATTCATTCTGATATTCCAAGGTTATGTCAGTGGCCATAGTTCATATCTATATATAGTACATAAAGCAATTACATTTTAAACTAGCAATTACATTTTGAAGAATAAGCAGAGAGCAAGGTATTGTAGGAAAAGTATGGTGTTGTCATTCTACTCTTATTAATTTGACAAACTTCAGATAGGCATATCTACAGAACCAAACATGCTGTAAAGTTGGGATAAACTGATAAAGTGCTACTGTCTAATTTGTATCACCCTATAATATACCAGAGTGACAGTTAGGGTAAACTTACCCTTTAATTGAACATACTCCAGTTCAAGTAAAGGTCTTTTGAAAAAGAATATAAAATGATTATATTTTACACTAAATTCCCTGATAATTCCACTATTAGATAATTAGTTACTATAAATTTTTACAATGATATCATCCCGATCCTAATTTTGCAACAAAGGCCTGCACATTTGGTCATTTCTCTTATTTAAAACCGATCTTGAATGACTTTCTACATAGTGAAGTGTATACGCAAGAGTTTATGAATGCTGGATCATTTGAAATCTTGCACAGATCAATTTCCCACTTGATGTTAATATTAAAGGCTAGGCTATATTGAGCGGTTCCAGAATACCTTCAAGTCACAAGTTTGGTCCGAGCATGAAGCATCTGGTTTGCTCCTTGTATTTACAGTAAACCAGAAATAAAAATGTCAAATGAATTCAAGTTCAAAATGAGAATAATCTTTTTAGGGGATAATTCCCACTTGAAGAAAAAGATTGAAATGAAGTGGAAGTGATGAAGTTTTATTTTATTTTTACTATTATCATCTCAATATATAATGCAGCTTGGAGTATTATTTACAATCTGTGGAATTCAAATTAATGATATTCAAAATGTCTGACAACTTACAAAAAATACTAATGAATATTCATGATATAATTAAGACTAATCCTTGTACATAATTAACTGTCTTCTGTTTTTTATTCTTAAAATATCTTACGATAGTATTCTACTTCTTTTTGAAATTACACAATATTATTTCACATTTAGAATAGTTTTGTAGAAACTGATAGGGATGTGCATCAAAGTTGACATCCGAAACAAATGAAGGCATTAGCTTATTTATCATACCGTTATAATTTTTAATTGTTTTGTTTTGTCCATCCATAACGTTGGATTGAAGAGGTTTTTAGCACTGAGTAGGTTGATACATGCAGGTACAATGAATAATCCGAACAATTGTATTCCGAGTGGATTGTATACACAACAGTTCCAGCCTAAAAGGCCAGCAAGAGTCGAGGAAACAGAAGCTGCAATTGGCAACACTGATATCAATGACAAAGTTCGAGTAACATTGCCCGATACTAACTGCACTACACTTTGATTGCGTCTATCGTTACGTGTTACCATAACTGAAGTCATTTAAAGTTAAATTTACTGGCAGTTTCTTTCTTCATGACTCTTGTTGCCCTGTGATGGATATTTTTGCCTTTCATGTACTGCAGAATAATCCCCAGGCAGTTGGGTGGATAAGTGTGTTTGTGGTGCTGCCTAATCATTGCTGAGCAATTCGCATTGAAGCCTGGATCTGAGTTGAAGGCTTATGTTCAACGATTGAAAACGATATTAAATAAATAGTTTATCACACACATGATCTCTGGATGGGATACTGCATCGAAGTAGAGCTAGTGCTGCTCACATATAGGTGCTGATCCAACAGTGAATCGCTTCATGTTCCCTGGGTTCAAGACCAGCCAGTTGGCTTCATGGCCTAATTGGTCAGGGCGTCCGTATACATACAGCGAAAGGTACACAGTTCGAATCCCGGTGGAGCCATGAGCTTTTCCCTATTTCCAGATTATCCGATCGTTTGTCTCACTGCCTATATACATAGATATATAGTTCCTATCTCCTGGATTTTATCTTCTCAGAAAGTTGAAAAGCTATACCTATTTTGCTCACAAGAACCAAATTGTCTAAATGCTACCACTTTACTCAGTAGATGGCTTGGGCATTGTGTTAGTGCCTAGTTGGCATGATCTTCACACATCTGCTTTCAACTCTGATAATTGCTTTAACTGAATAGAAGAATCTCTACACCTCACAATAGGAGATATTCTCCAGCTCGATGCGTGACAGCGTCCATGTTGGTAGTCCGAGGATAGATAGATTACGTGATATGATGGTGTAGGTAGAGGCTTCGTATTGCAGATCGCTAAAATGATGTACAGCAATGCATTACGTAATGGTACGGCATACATCCTGCATCTGTGGTATACATGCAGTAGCATGACGTACATTTATGACGCCATGCACTACAGCTGCCACGACGCAATTTCCTTGAATAAAATGCATGGAGAATATCCCTCAATTCAAAAGTGGCATGAGGTAAGTAGACAGTTGATAATGAGACATTCCTCTCATGTTTGGGGTTCAGTGTTATAGGATGGGTGTTGATGGTCCCCTCATTCAAATTGTTTAGAAATTCAAGCATCGGTCAGTGGCCTATTAGTTAAAGCATCTGTCCAGCAGCCAGGAGATCTGGGTTCGTTGGCACGTACTTCCGTCTTGCTTGGTACTTACGTGAGAAGATCGGAGTAGGCACAGTTAAATACTGGAGTATTCCAGCGATGAATGAGTGGTGTTCCAGGGCACGGACATGCAATCGTGCCAGTGGAAATTGTGAAAATAATGTGTGTTTTATTACTAGATGCTAGATCTTTTTTCTATACATCTGACAAAATGGGAACATTAGCATTCTGCCAGTAACATCCATTAGGCTCATTTGGACAACACACAGTCATTAGCATGAGGACAATAATGATGCTGTACAGGGCTCCAGTCGAGAAATACGATGGACACGATTTATGCGTAAAGTACAATAGGTGGAATTATGGTTTCAATTCAAAAGTGCTTGCCAATTTTCCTCAGTTTTTGGAAACAAACCAAATTTGGTTGCCAATTTTTAATTTGATTTTCCTTCCATAAAGGATTCAATAATAATAATAATAATAATGGCATGAAAAGCAATTGCTTAATAAACACTGGTGTCTGCTCTCGATCACAGTGGGAATAAATTAGCGAGGGCAGATAGCTCAGTCGGTAGAGATCCGGACTACAAATCAAAGGTTTCAAGTTTGATTCCTCTCAGGATCGCTCAGCTTTTCCGTTGTATCCGTGGGCAAAAGGCACTTTATCTCCACTGCTACTCTCCACCCAGGTGCTAATTGAGGACCTGTGAGGTGACCTGTACATGTAGTTAGCACTGTATTGTGGCTGCTCCTATAGGGAAGTCCCCCAGGGGACACAATGTATAGTGCGGCGGGAGCATACAGTCCAAAATGTGCATGTTAGGTAGGGCAAGTTTCCAGTGACCTTGGTGAAAGGTGCTATATCAAATGCTGGATATTATTATTGAATAGATTCCCTGGCAGATCGGGTGGAAGCCATAGATGTTAAACTTGAACAGTAGTGTACTGTTGCAGAATTATGTACTTAATTATCCAGTTGTTTATGTTCAGTAAGATAGTTGTAGTGAGTGGTTAATTGTCTCACAAGCTGGAGGCTCAGCTTGGTCGTAAACCTGAAGCCATCTCTCAGCCCACCCAGAAGTAAATAGGAAACTCATTATGCTGTCTGTCTAAGAAATGATGCACCTGTAACAAACATCACCCAATGCTTTTCGAGAAGTATGAGGCTTATCCTTACGTTGGATAAATTATAACACAACTCGGCTATGTATATTGTTGACATGATTTGTATTTTGGGGTTGAGCTGTTTCAATTGACATCTTGAACATTGTTATCACCTTGTTTATAGTAATTTTTAAATGCAGGTTTTGATTTTGAATATATCTTAACATGAAATCATCTAAATGTAGATTAATCATAGTCCTTGTCTAAATATGCAGTCTGCAAAGCAAGCAGTGGAATAAACCAGGAAACCAAGATGTTTTCAACTCTGTGCCTCCTAATCCTATAGACCATGTCTGGGTCATATGTGACCCCAGCTCTTTTTTCCCTCGACACGCTCAAAACTATGAGTAGCGAGAGGATACATCTAGCAAGGAGATGCTGTGGCGTGACGCTAACAATAGGGGCCGTCTTTAGCCCCTCAGCCATTGTTGTGCAAAGGCATTATGGTTCATGCTACTTATCTAGCTGACCAAGCTGTCCCTACTATATTGCTAGCCTGGTACCTAGGACATTTGTGATGTTCATATTTGGCAGAGGTCAAACAGTAAAAATGTAAACACATTAACTTCATAAGACCAACCCTTGTAAAGTTCATATTTGGTGTATGTCCCGCTTAATGAGCTCAAGAAGCCCTTTCGATTTCTATCAAGATCCAAGGTCAACTGAGGTCAAACACTGAAAACTTTGTATACACATTAAACTTCGAGAGACATACACTTGTGAAGTATGGTGCGTGTCTGGCGTGCGCGAAATTAATTGATTTCTAAAAGATACATGGTTATTTAGGGTCGAACACTAAAAACCTTGTAAATGCATTAATTTGATGATATGTACACATGCAGTGGATCACACATGTTACTACATAATTATGCTAATAAGGCTATACAAAAATACCATTTCACATTTTAAATACATTTTGCTGTACCGGCACTGTATACTGTACATCAGTGCGCATACCGTAAAGGTTCTAATGATCGCCCATGCTCCAATGAACGCCCATCCCCCAACTTTTTGTCAGATCTATAACAT
>JAODUJ010224652.1:0-10465 GCA_027564615.1 Psolus chitonoides
AATTTTAATAGGCCGCAGTTTCAGGCTCTGTATGTCTTCGCAAATTGGGCAATCCAAAGGTATTTTTACATAACCAACAATAGAAACATCTGGCCGTAGTTTTTTGAGAGGGGAGTGTGTCAGAGCGCACATATATAGAACTTTGGTTGCGCCTGCAACCAAAATAAGGTAAGCATTGCTTTGCAGCCGTTACCGTATCAAGTATTGTAAAGGCCCTTATTTCTCGCCCCAAATCTGCTGAACATCTACAGTAATGGTCAGCTCAATTGAAGTTGTGTCTGGCACTGACCAATACAGTATTTAGACACCCGGGTGTTGAAACTCTTGTGGACGAAAGAAGTGGGGATTTTAGGCTACACAACTGCATCTCTAACAAATGCCAGAACAAAACGTGTATCGTAGTTTTGGGGGTCTTAGTTTTAGGGTCTTAGTTTTAGAGGTCTTAGTTTTGGGGGTCTTAGTTTTAGGGGTCTTAGTTTTGGGGGTCTTAGTTTAAGAGTCTTAGTTTTTGGGGTGAGTCTTAGTTTCAGGGGACTTAGTTTTATAGTTTTTAGGGGTCTTAGTTTTGGGGTCTTAGGTCTTAATTTAACAGACACCCAGTATTAAACAGTTATCACCGACCGATAGCTGCTCAGATTGTTTCACTGTTCCTTTCATTTGGGAATTCTGTCTGGCTATAGATGGCAGTGGAACAGTTGTTTGTGTAAGTAGTATTTGTTAATACCATGCTGCTGATTCAATTCCGCTGAAATGGGTTTCAAAAGCAGTAAAAAGTTATGGCAGAGTTTGTTACGAATTCAAATTTCGTGTCTGATTTGAAATCGTAGTAAAATCTATAAGGGCCTATAGTATGAATATTCATACATATCTGTATCGAACGCACTTTCTGATTGGTTCAGGTTTTGCTAACTAATTGGTAGCAAAATTCACAAGTTATAGTAAAGAGTGTGTGAATATATTATTACAATATATTATTGCAATGTGAAGGGTCGGTGAAGCGGGGGCCATTGAGAAAATAGTTAGAGTAACACCGTATAATAGTCATGTAGGCTTATTCGTAATTCGGACTGTCACAATGTTGGGGTAATGTGATATCGGTGAACCGACCCAAGAAGGTCTAGCAAAAAGTATGTAAAATACCATTTTTTAAAATAAAAAATCAATGTTTGAACCCAAATAACCTCAGACTCCATCAGCATCAATAGGTACCATGTGCACATTATAATGAACTTGTGCACCAATTTTATTCTTGATCTGACCAGGCATGGATGACTTAACGTGTTTATAACGCACACATACACAGATATATGCCAGCATTACTGCATAGATTCCGCTCGAAAGGCTACTGATCGTCCAACATTGCTTTCGGAGAAAATATTTTATATTATAAATTCAATACGTTCATCTAAATACTGTTGCAAACTACCGTATTTTGCATTACAAGCAGCATAATGACATTTAAAAGTCGCATAATTGGAGGGAATGTGTTCAATACCGTGTGGGACGCTGCTCAAAATTATATCGCATACGACTGGTCGTGGCTAGCATGAATGCGGAAATCACAACATGTGTCTCAAAATGAAAAGGTTTGGGAAGCATGTAGCGGTGCGAACAATGAGCCATCACTGATAATGCAGCAATCAATCTAATCATCCGAGGTGCCAGTGAACGAGGACATCCTGATGACTGGCTGTCATTAGGCACTTAACATACCCCGTTATTGTCACGTAACATACGACACCTGTACAATAATGTGACACCACTGATTATTCAACCAATTAACAGCAACCAGTTCAATATGAGTGGTGTTCCTATTAATTCCTACCGTTCATATTTATCAGATGCTAATCTGTTTATTAGCCTGAGCGAGGAACATGTTAGTCTTCATGTCTTCCAACTGTCATCTTTTAGCAGCCTGCTGATATAATTACGGTCGCTCAACCCGGGTTTAAAACAGATAACTGGTAGCTGACACCAACGTTTTTACCGCTAGGTATGCTAATGATATGTCAGTTCTTATTACTATAATTATGCGTACATGAATTTGAATTTGATAAATCATTCGTCATGGTCATAATCACTAGCGTAGCTTGGGAGCTGAGGGTGAGACTGGAGGGGAGGGGGGGGGGGGGTAGGATATAAACGGTACTGACAAGGGTGCAGATTTGTCGACAAAACCCAAATGTACCGACACACCCCTTCTCAACCAAACGTCGGGGCGGTTTCCCCCATGCCTCTCATTTAGCTACGCTAGTGATTATGATCATTGGATGATAAACAAAACAAAATAAAAAAGGGCGGAGTTTGCCTTAGAGATCATTATCTAGAAATACTAAAAATGTAACTTGTTATAACTGAAGCTACATTGTTAAAGCGTAGTCATACTGCCTAGTAAGTTGTGTTTCTTTGGAAGTAGCCTATTGCATGAACTATAATACCAATGTTAATGTCTTTATTTTCACAGTTCTTCTGGATTAGGAATGAATTAAATTTCATTAATCTTTAATAATTAAAAATGCATTGCTGCGTATTCCGTAAACTTTCCGAGCATGGATTATTTACATTAAAGCATTTTCTATTGCACTTCAACAACATCTTATTCGGTGTAGCCACTGCTTGAAAGAAGATCTTGAATAATATGGTCCCAGCCTATATAAAATCCAATATAAATCCATAAATGCTACGTTTATCTCTCGCTTATAATACTTGGCATAATCCTGTATCACTTGCTATTATATAGTTGATTGATTTACATCTTGAAAAATGAACGCTAGGCCAGTGCTTTACTGCAATACAAATATTTAAAAAAGAAAAATATCTTCAAAATTATACCTTTTTGTTCTGAATTAGCCCAAATGTAGTCAGGTCATAATTGTCAAAAGAGTATATTGTGTCGGAGGGGAGAAACATAATCATCCGTTGAGGAGCGGGGTAGGGTAGGTCTGTTTTGGTTTGGTTTGAAAATCAGCATTTTTAGGAAACATAATTAGTTTGTGGGAGCAATATTATCATCTTTATTGGCATGTTTTGGTAAGGCGAGTTTAATGAGACGTTTTTCATTTTTCAATGATATAAAAGTTCTCTAACCTTGAATACAGTAATTCCAGTAAATTTCGGTTGGTCTCGAGGCATTTACACTAACGTCTCTCATTCGCTTCGAGCAAGTCATCAGTAGCCAATGAATAATCCCATGAAAATAAAAATTGCTAATAGCCGATTTAATAGGAATAATCAGGGTAATGATCCGTCGACCAGAGGCAGATGTTAATAATACATGGCTTTATATTAATTATAGATTGAGCTTTGAAGTTAATTGTGGCTTATTATGGATAGAAAGATGCTCTTCATTCAAAATAAAACATTTTATAGAATAGTAGATAGGTAATATACATTTCCGTCAATGTTGGCATTTTATTGAAAATAGTAAAACCTAGAACGTACGAGGCGAGGAGTGGCTCGGTCGGTAGGGGGAGTGGTGATTCTTACCAGTCGTCAACAAATAGTGTAACATTACTAAGGGGTCAACAAATGTTTGTTTCGGGCAAAAAATCATCCAAGATGTGCGGATAATTTTCCACAAATTGCAAACAAAATTATATGCCCATATATATATTATCACAGACGAAGAAACTAATAACGATCATGTGGCTGTTAATCTACTATAATAACATCCGAGCTGATTTTTGTTATTGGAAACAGTCATTTGTTAACAGTTAATAATATTCTAGGCAGTCCGGATTGATAAGTTTCTCGCATTTTTTTAATATATATTAGCTCACAAAGTTACACAAATTAGGACATTGAAATTACATGGCAATAGTAAGGCTCCAATCTGAGTGGAAAAGGTTTGACTTCGATGACTTCCTAAAGTTCGCACTAATAGGGTGTATTACCAACAATGATACATATCCAACAGTTGGGTTTTATATAAATAGGACTGGGTAAATTGAGTAATAATGTCCTATCAGCAAAATGTGTCAATAAAAAATAAAAAAACCTTTCGTGGGCCTAACAGAAACCTTCTTGAACATTGCGTTCAAATGAAATGCTGAAGGAAAACATTCTGCTTTAAGGCAAGTATCAGTGTTTGGGGACTAGGAAACACCTTTCTCTCACAAAGCACATTTTCTACTATAGGCCTATGTTTACCTGGTTGTTTACGGATAAACGCCCTCATACATTGCCTAATTTGCAAATAAATGGGCCTGGAAATGTAGAACCTGGATGTCGACGACAGTATACTGCCTATCGCTCAACGTTACTTAGTTTTGACTGTTGAATGTTTACGATCTCGATTTTGAAACTTTCTTCCAGTTGTTCCATTTGTTTTTAATCTGTTTTAATGTGTGAGAGTAGAGCTTGCAACTTTTATGCATTTTATAATGACACCGCACTGGTGTGAACCCAGATTATTGTTTTATTCTTTGAAATGCGCTTGTCAGCTCATAATGACTGAGACCAGCAGGGTTTCAAGGAATACATAGTGTTTCCATTTACGACTCTGGAGACGGTAATAACATTGTGTTTCACGTTATAGGATCAATTTTAATTTCGTTCGAAAATTCAAATAACTTTACGTGGCTGTTTTCCTTTCCAGTGATTGTCCGCTTTACTAGATCGATAATTTACTGAGATATTAACATCGGTTTATTTAAGGCAATGCTTTCTAATCTTTTTAGCTATGCTTTGTTATGGTATGAATACACTCCAGTCTCTTTGGAGATTATTATAATAAACACAAGTGACAGTTCACACACACGGAGTCAATACGCTTTAGGACTTCTGACCTATCGTTAATCAGGTAAAAACAACTCGGCCGTTCCATAGAAATCTAAATAAAATATCGATTCCCTTCCCAAAACAGCCCTGAACAATAATCAATGGTACATATCCTGACTCTTGTACTGTTTTTAGAAGCTTTTAGATGGCACTAATTGTGACATCGGAGTCATCGATACCTCCTGACGAATAAAATCGCGGCCAATGTGAGTGACTTCAGGGTGGAGGTACGGTAAAAGTGTATCGCTGCATGAAACGCAAAATTGAATATAATAGAGTTCTCATCGGACAGCGGAAACGGGAAACGTCTGTAGATCATTATCGAATCTAATATAGACACTGATAGACCGAAATTCATTTATTCCATGTTTTTCGGACCATTTCTTGACACATCAAGGATAATTGGATCTACGTGACAGCTGTAAGTTTTGAAGAGGTCCGTGAAATGAGGAGAGTAAAAAGGAATAACCGAGGCAGATTGTTTGGTATTATTTGATGAATACTGAATATTTGTGTGGTAATGCACTCTAACTCACATTTTTTGGCAAGACTGAAAACACACGGAGTTAATAAACGACAGGCGTTATTGTTAAAAGAATCGAATGGTTCGCGATGAGTCGAAATTCCACCCAAAATGAAGACAAATTATTAGTTTTGCCTGTTACAGAATACAAGTTAACATAACTATAGAAAAAACTTCCATATTTAAAAGAATTATTTACGCAAATCAACATTCATTTTCTCTATTGAACTTTATTATGTCATGCAACTAGTCAATTTGAAACAGTCCAATGTGGTTTTAGGGTAACTGCGCATCCAGTTCGGAGATAAATGACTGTGCATCCAGTGGATTTGAGGTGATTGCATATCAAGTTTAAATTTGAGGTAACTTAGCATCCACTTTGGATATGAGATGACTTCATATCCACAGAGCGGGTTCTAAGTGACTGCGCCTAAGTCAGTGCAGATTGGGGTGACAGTGCATGCATGATGATTGCGCCGCCAGTAGATTCGAGGTGAATGTTTCTGCTTGCGACTCGGGAGTCTGTTTCCCAAGTCGAAATCCACAATGGCTTTCCTGAGCACTCTGTCCTTCATGCAGTTAACTGGGCATCTAGGCCGGTATCTTTATGAAGCTTGACATTGACAGTTTTTTATCGGGGGATGGGGAATCTGTACCTCGATAAAGCACAAAACAACCAGTTTTAATAGCGAACACAAGAATTTTGTCTGACCAGCCTGAAAAGCTAACCACGTTCGGTTGAATAAGTCTATTGAATAGATTGCGGTACTTTCTGTGATGAATTTGGCAAGAATACCGAGTCTGACGATAGTAACAAACATTTACTTATATAAAAGAATAATGATGTTAAATTATATCACATTGCATCATAATATTTATATTTGTATTGAAGTTTGTAATTCATATATGGTTCATTATAACCATTTTTTAAAATGTTTGTAATATAACTAACAATTGGGTGAAGCAGTAGATACTGTATGTACAACCAAAAAGGTAAAATATACACCTTGTTACGAAACCTACATTATATAAACTACCGCACTAGTTAAAAGTGAATATGCTTATAGTTGGCTTTTTTATTTGCGTTTCTGACTTGCTGTTAGACAATAATATATTACGTAGACAAAGACCGACGATTTTAATTTGTCATCTTATATTTTATATTAAGTCCCTATAAATCGGAGTCATAGGCCTAATAACGAGATTAGGCGAATAGTTCCGGTTAGGTAAATTATAATTGACTATATATTTGGCATAAAAACATTACATCTGAACTACTTTGGTGATAGATTATTCAAGTTTAAATTTCAAATTCACCGTATAAATAACCTATAGCTCTAATAAGTGGTATCAGTGATTTGTCGCACTTACGAAATCACAAAAGGAGTTAAGGTAAACAAAATCTGTACTACGCTTTTATAAATGATCAATATACACCTTTTTTCTCTCTAATTTTGCATCGCCATGGTCTCGGTGTAATATAATATCTTACTTATCTGGATTTTTTTACTTTTTCCTCGAAATAGTTGTACACGTTTTATAAAAATGGATATTCTAAATGGATCCGATTGAGTACTAAATTAATAAATTTTATCATTCTCTATTCCTTTATGAGAACACCGTAGAAAGAGATGATGAGCATACGTTTTGTTAATCATCACCGTTTATTTTGTCCGAACTGACCCTCATAAGTTGCTTTAATACACATTGCTTCGTAGTTTTTGCTTTACTGGAACAAATCGAATATTGTTAGCCACGTGACCCACGACAAAGTCAACACTAACACATGTCAAAGGCCCATCGTTCGGTGTTTCATATGCCTATCGATCCACCCATATTATCTCTTGGCGTAAAGTATATCAGTGCAAACTAATTTTTGATAGGATTGTCGCATCTGGTTATTTCGCAATGATTACAAATGGCAATGTATATAAATATGAATAAATCGTTATGGTACATGAAAGACTGGGTAGCACCGGATACAATTTCAGAGAAATTGAGGAAACTGAGAAGAGTTTGAGAAAGTTAAGCAACAATCTCATACATACATGATAATGCAATGTTCATACCTAACGGATAAGATGGCATGAAGTATTTTCGCAATAGCTTACTTATTATATTAGAATTTATTGAGTTGATGAAAATATACTGCATATGCTATCCCTTTCTGTACAATCAATCTGGTCATGTGAATCGAAGAATACAGCTAGTCATGTGAATCGCAGAAGTACAGGCATATTCACGACACTTTTGACATCACGCCAACACGTTTGCTAAGTAAGAATATGGGTAGACCAAACACGGTGGGAAAAGGAACATTTAAAAAATGATTGCATTTAATTCCGTATCGCCAGTTAACCTGGAAGCTTAGCAATATCAGCCCCACTCAATCGGAAATGACATTAACTGACCACTACTCCCCGACAAATAATCCCCGGACGAACACCCCTGGACAACTGCCCCGAGGACGAATACCCCCGCGGACAACTACCTCCAGAACAAACACCCCCGGACATATACCCACAAGGAGAAATACTCCCGAGGATAAATAATACCCGGACAACTATCTCCCGGACAAATACGACCTGGACACTAATTCCCGAGGACAAATACCCCCAGACAATGACCTCCGAGGAGAACTCTACCCGCGCAAATACACCATGCACAAATACCTCACCCCGATTACTACCCCAAACTGTATCAGGATACGTCCGCCCTGAGCCCAACAACAGCCCGGGCCACCCCTCAATGGTCCGGGCTGGAACCCTTTCTCGACCTGGGCTGTAACCCCCTTATTGTTGGGGGGGGGGTATTTGTCCGGTCACGAGATTCCCATCCACGAACATGTTTCTCTACCGGAATTTTCGAAAAAATGGATGCGGGTGGTTCTTGATACTACGTTGCTATTATTGTCTTATCATCAACATGCATAACCAGGGGTTGTCAAAGCTCTCTTTTATATTGGGTCACCAACAGGAACGTCTTATTCAACATAGAACATTATAAAGTGACATGTAGAGGAGTTTCATGTATAATATTGACTTGGAGTTTTTTTAATCCACACTGATCTCAAGTTGACGTCTAGTAACCGGGAGGTCTGGGTTCGATCCCCGGGCCGGCCATAGTAGTGTGGGGTTTTCATCCAGGAGCAATCCACGGTTTCCCCATGCGAACTGGTCCTCCCAATACATTACAGGTGTATGTCCTTGTAGAGGTGCTTAATTGACACCTTTTGGTATATGCCTTTCATTGGGCGCATTGCAATACCCAGTGTTAAAGTGTTAAAATGAATAAAAATAAAATAAATAAATAAATGTAAACTGGTGTTGTTTAAGTGATTTTGTATTGCTTGTTTTGTACAATAGCAAATAGTAAAACAGTTTGTGGCCTTAAAACAGGAAGCGGATAGAGACGGCTGACGAGAAATACGTTTTTTGCCTTGGTCTTAAATGTTGGCCAAGATTTATACCATTGCATTCGTGTACTATACATCTATACACGTGTATCTATATAGCATATCCTGCGGTTATGAGCTCGTTGCGAATTTTGGAGACTACTTAGTGAGATTGCAATTGAAGTGCCATCCGTATCTATTTATCTGTGACTATGGAACAAGTATATGACATCGACATATTTAAATCAGATCAGTGATTACATTACGCTGTGATATTCATCTATATTGATCAAAGCACAAATCTATCGATAGGTATCCATTATGAAGTGTATAACGTCCATACTGGTGTTGCATACAGCTTAGGGACGTTCAATTTATTTTGGAAAGACACCATATTTTGTTTGGATATATGTGATTTACTGACGTGTATATACAGTGATCAGCCACTTCTGTAATCGACAGTCTATTGGAGGCGATAATTATATAGGCAGGCGATAGCTAGTTCCGTGCAGCCGGTCATCATTTGCATGGAGGATTAGAATATAGGTTAGGAAATATCTTATCCCAAAGTTGAGATATTTGACATAATAAATCAATAACCTCCTCAAACCCTACATTGTATCCATACACTTCGCCTTTATCGGCAAGGTGCAGATATGACGTTTGAGAACCCTTTTTTAGATCATCAAACAATATTTTGGTCTTACAGTAGCCTAATATGCCTGTTTATGAAATGTGTGTCTCTAAATGCATTAGCAAAATTAAACGCACCTCGTATAGCCTATATAAAGACCACAAAACTGGTATGAGCGACACATTCACAATGACAATGACATGACAATTGTTGTATTTTATCCACAAATTTGCATAAATAGCAATACATCAGTGTTTCTAATAAAAAAATAAATAAAAATAATACGATGAGTAAAAAGAAGTGTATGTGATGTTAGACTATTCATTTCTAAAAGTTTGCCTGCTAACATTGTTTCTTAAGTTTGGCACACAGAGACATATGTATATCACATGATGTATTCACGTTATGGTTATTTTTTGAGAACGTGATCTGTTCTATACTTTCAGCTCTACCTTACCGTGAAAATTAAATTTGATATTGGGGTATCTATTATTCACCGATTACTGGAGAATCATTTACCCAATTGTTGTGGCGGCCGCCGGAAAAGGGTTGAGCAATGGGGAGTGCTTGTGATTTTTAATTATACCTATAACATGATAAATGTGCAAGTTAAATACTTTTTACTTGTGCTGAAATTACATGTTATAGATTAATTATTGAAATCTGTTGCCTGTAAGAAATATTTTCGTTGTGGCGTGTACCATTCACCTCACTTATACGAACCAATTTATATCCAATACCTTATGGCCTCCTTCCAAACATTTTTGGCCAGTCTGACATTTATGATAAATACATGTTGAAGAATAATAGAGTATTTCTTTACTGTCGCCCTTGATTTTGTAATATTCAGCACAGCAAAACGTACCGCTCTGACAGAAAATAATTGATTTTGCTGTCGACGATTGCACTGCTGATTGCTAATTCCAATTCATCAAAGTTCAAAGAGGTTGTTGCCTTCTGAAGAAACAATCATCCTCTTTTGTACCCCCTTATGGATCGTTGGTGATTAAATTAAAAATACTATTATCAAGGAGAGCCTCCTACTTTTTCCTGAATTATTAAGTTAAGTATATTAAGGATCAGAAAGGACAGTGTCCTCATAAAAAGATCCTGTATCCAAAAATACCCTAGACTC
>JAODUJ010224763.1:0-10464 GCA_027564615.1 Psolus chitonoides
TTTCTATGTGTAACGGTAAAAGCCCAGGGAGTGACGGCTTATCAGTTGAATTTTACAAACATTTTTGGCCAAATATCAGTGACATTGTTACTCATTCTCTAAATTTTGCTCTTCAGCAGTTTATTCTTTCTGGGGAGCAGTCACGTAGTTTAATTACACTCATTCCAAAACCAAATAAAGATCATACTTTCGTCCAAAAAAAAATCGTCCGATTTCATTGTTAAATGTAGACTATAAGATTGGTTCTAATGCATTAGCAACGAGAATAAAAATATACCTAATCTGGTGATCGGCACGAGTCAAACAGGGTAAATTAAAACTTTAAAGGTCGTTTCATCGGGAAAAATAAACGTTGTATTTTAAACACTATAGACTATTGCAGGACTTATTCGACCCCTGGATGTCTACTTTTAATTGATTTTGAAAAAGCCTTTGATAGGCTGATTTGGGATTTTATATTTTAGTCTTTGGATTTACTCAAGTTCGAAGAAAATTTCTGTCAGTGGGTTCGGTTCGCACCCTTTACTCTAGCTCCTCAGCATCTGTTCGTAATAATGATTTCGCATCCCAATCGTTTGACATTAGGGGGGGGGGGGTAGACAATTAGCATTAAATATGTTAACTACGATGTTTTGAATGTAAACGAGTTTTTGCATAAGTTCAAATTTCAAATACAAGTCGAAAATCATCAAAATAAGTATACATTACGTGGGCCATTCTCTTCTCATACTTTAAAATCCGATTTTAGCATGTCCCCATTTTTGTGGAGGATTAGCAATGATTATTATCAATTTCCGATTCCTTACTTGTTTAATGTTGTATTATGTTGAAGAATATTTCTATTTACTTCATATATTTGTTTCGGGAAATGTGTGATGTTTGTTTTACAAGAGAAGAAATACAATAAATAATCCCCCCCCCCCAAAAAAAGGATTATAGAAATGTGGAGCAAAAAAATGGGGGGAATCTGTCGTTTTGGTCAATGTTTTGTTTGAAAATTAGTTTTGAGCACAGCTGCAAAGCCTAATCTCAAACTTGGTATAAGGAGGTCAATCTTGACGAAAATTTGCAACACTTACAACATTTTTGACGGGAAAATAATAGAACATGTGGACAAGTTTGGGGATACTCTGTATTTTTAGTTAATTTTGAGTGAAACATAAATACAATAATATGTGAAAAATTTGGGTCGGTAAAATCTATAACTTTCGTCATTTTTTGGGAGGATTTTTTCTATTTTTAGATATAGATCAAAAATTGTATAACCAATTAACTTTAAACTTGGTAATGAATGAGCCAGGACAAATGCTTGAATTGCTAACAATTGATATCATATTAATGGAAAATGTGGTATTTTTGGGGGTAAAATCTTTTTTTGTCATTTTGAAGGAAAATAGCAGACACGGATAAGAACTGAGTGCCCGATTACCTTTAAACTTAGTGATAAGGTATAATCCAGGACAAAAGCTTGAATTACTCACACAATTTATATCAAAATAATAGATAATTTGATGGTAAAATCTATATTTTTGGTCATTTTTGGGGAGAATATTGTGTTTTATACAAAGGTCATAAAATTGTAAAAATTGATTGAAAGCATATAATTATATCTTCGCCATATGAACACTTTATTTTATGGTTTATCAGAAATATGCGCAGACGGACATTGCACATGATTTGGCGACGAGATCAGCAAAAGGCTCCGTGAATTGCCGTCTTGTTATTTGTTTCGTTTGTTGCTTATTGTCTTCATTGTTTATTACGGGGTACATTGAGTTTATAACTTTAGGATTCCCACAGAAAAGTAAGATAGGCCTTTTGGAGGGGCCTGTAGTGCTTGTTTCAGTTTGAAAACCATGTTGAAAACACAATTTGTCACATGCACTTTACCAGAACCATTCTATATTGGGGCCTATAATTTAGCTTTGCTTGGAGGAAGAATAACGTATAATTGATGGAATTGTGCCGACATTAAAATTGTTGTTCGATCTCTCGTCTACAGACTGACAGAGTACGGTATAAAGTGAGAATAAATGTCATTATATTCATATATTAGAAACAGGCCTACAATTTCTGGAATGTGTGAAAGGGATTAAAATTGCATCATGACTGTTTCTTTTACAATCAAACCTACCAGACACGCCATGCTCTTTATAGGTACATACAGGGTTTGGCATGTTTGCTCGTAAAAAACAGTCCAGTTTTGTTGTTCTTTTTACATATATTTCAAAAGTATTTCCAATATAATAACGTATACTGATCTTTGTTTACTCCCAACATACTGTATAGAACAGATATTAGGAAACAATTTCAATTTTGTCGGCACAAAAATAGTTTTCACGTTAATGTCTTTCGCGGTAGTCAAAGACGTTGTGAGTTTCCAAAAACCGTGTATTCTCGTTTACGTTCTAAAAAATACATGGTACCTATTGCACGAATTCTCTTATGGACTTAACCTGAAGTTATCGTTTTCATATCACAGCAGTAGTTTTTGAAAATACTGAGAGACACCCTCGGACATCATTTCAATTGTTGTCAAATCCTAATCAATTTTACTTGGATACCTCCGACGAAAGCAAAATCGTAAGTTTCGGTAATATATATGTAGCCTGTACATGACAAATTGTGTTTCGAAACTGGTTTTGTAGCTGAAACAAACCCTGTAGGCTATGTACCTTTAAGCAAACTTGATCCCCTCTTTTATCAATCGGTTTATTATTATCTCAACTTTGTGATGGAACCATTGATCTTAAATGATGCCAGAACTATTTTAACAGACAGCCCTATGACTTGTGATACGTCCCCAGACCTGTTTTGAAGCATCGTATGCAGGCTTATTTGATTTTTGTGTGACAAGTAGCCCCACCCTCTGTGACCACCATCCGCTTGATGAGGTAAATTGTCTCATTTTTCGACTGCCAAAGTCTATAGGTTAGCCCATGTACATCTGATATTAAACCCTGCATGTTTAAGCCAAGACATGATACTTCAGAACAACAGTATTTAAAACTTTGGAAATTTCTCCCCCTATCACTGTAAATAGCAAACGCGTATTTATTAACACTTTTTTGTAACAGCTTTTAAACGCGTCAAGGCGTTTATGAGGTGTTCACAAGACGTTTAAACTCACTTAAATTGTATAAATCCATATGTTTGTGTGGGTATAAAACAGTTAGGTATTCTGTTAGATAGTGCTCACACTGCAGAGTTGTCGACGTAACAGCATACTCAAAAAATTATGATAAACACTAGTATTGTTTCAATGATAAACACTGGGGTGTCAATGTTTGTTTATACTAGAAGCGTTTGTATCGGAACGCCTAAATAAACACCGACGTTTATATCGGAACGCCTAAATAAATACCAAAGTTTAAACTTAGACACTAACATGAAAACCTAAACACGTCTCATGTGTTCAGTTGACCTGTGACGTGTTTAGGTTTGAACATTGGTGTTTATTTGGGCGTTCCGATAGAAACGTTGGTGTTCATTTAAGTGGGTGTGAACGTCTTGGGAACACCTCTTAAATTCCTTGACGCGTTCCAAAGCTGTTACAAAAAAGTGTTCATAAATGAACGTTTGCTATTTACAGTGTAGCCTACATGGTGGTTTTACCCCAAGTTACCCAGTTTGTTTACAAATTTTGGAGAGAAAAATAACAAAATAATTGATAATTCTATGAATATCAACTTTGGAGAGAAGATCTCAAAATGTGGAGATGAGAGAGGTAAGTAAATATATTTGGTTGAAGGGTAGACACTGTTTTAAGTTGGTACCATGGGCGTCGATCCATTTTTAAAAGTGAGGGTCGTGATCCCACTCTCAGAAAATGTATTGTGTAAAATGTTAAAATCAATGGGAGCATCTTAAAAAAGTGAGGGGGTCCTGAACCTCTGATCCCCTAGGATCTACTCCACAGTCGACACTGAGTACTCGCAAATATACGCGCGTTTTCCTTTACATTTGGCATCGTCCCATTTGCCAACTTGGGTTCCTGTTGCTCTCCTCGTCAACATGGTGACACAGTCGCTGTTGCCGTTACGGTCGTCTGGTTGGCGGCCGCCCCAGTTGGTGTACACGACAGCTGAGCCATCCGTCCACGTAAACGTGCCTTCGGTAGCTGAGTCGGCGGATCCGATGTAGGCGTACTGTTGGTAGAAGAATAAAGTATAGTGTTAGAGCCTGGCAATAGCTGCATTCGAGTAACGGCTCGAGTGGTTCGAGCCAGCGTTGTACTTGTCAAAACGTCACAACTCGAGCCGGCCAAAACGACCACCTTCCCGAGGTGGTCTACTGGAGCTGTTCGACGCGTTTTACGTCACATAGCAAATTAGCGATGATAGCTGCTCTTTGATTTGACACGCCATAGGGGAAATCATTTGATGAATAAAACCCTCTGTCGGTTCACAACCTATTACAATTATTGTGATACATCTAGTCTAGGATAATGTCGCTTGAACCGATTTTCAAAGTCGCCTAAGCGGTTCGTTTTTCCTGAGAAAAACAGATGTTGGGAGTCATGTATCCAACTCAAACCTATTCCACCCGAAAACGGCAGGGATATCGCAATATGGGCTGATAGCGAGCCCCGTCATCACAGACAGCCCAACAAATACTATTTATTCCCCGTGGCCCTCTAGTTTAAATCGAAAAACACTTTCCAATGACCAGAAGTCCCGTCAAAATATCTTTTGATCCACGTGCATTTAAGACTGGAGATGAAACTTTCGAGGTGAATTACATTCAGCCCCCCATGATCAAAACGAGTAATTTCAGATATTCGTCTTTAATAAAATACTACGATGGATTTGGTAAAAATAAATATAAAAATACAAGCTGAGAGAGGGCACAATACTTCACGATGATATTTCTACCAACTGGAGTAAGATCTCTTGAAGCCCCACGATTTAAAATCCTTTTTAGCCGGGACAACTTAGGAGGAAAGCTGAGCCTAAACAAGTTATCTCGATTATTAGTAAAACAGATCCAAGCATTTTTACAGGACCTAGGGTGACATCAATATTAAAATCAATATTAAAATAAGTAAAATAGTCAGGCCTATGTGTTTCATAACCTCCCAACGGGAAAATATGGGATTTATCAAAATTGACTTTTAACCAGGATAGTTCTTTAAACTCCTTGTATGTAATTAACTTATTCAAAGAGTGTCTTCTCCCGTCGATAAAAAAAATGTGGTGTCATCTGCAAACTGTAATATTTTAATCTCTTTGTCACTAACAAAGATACCTGTAATACTATTATCATGAATAACCTTGAGCCAGAACCTCCCCACATAAAATGAATAAATAAGGACTGAGGGGACATCCCTGTCTAACTCCCCTACTGAGAGAAAAGGCTTTTGTAAAATGACCATTATTTTGTACACAGGCATTACTATTAAAATAAAGGGTTCCAATCCAAGTAACAAAATTAGGTCCAAAATTGAAATCCTTAAGTTGTATGCACAAAATTCCATTCAATTCTATCGAAGGCCTTTTTAAAATCGATGAGGAGAAGTAGCCCTTCCTTAATAGTTTCCCTGCAATACTCTAATAAATCTACGATGTACCTATTTTTCATAAATCCTGTTTGGCTGGGACCAATCATAGAAGGCAACACTGCTTTCAAGCGAATTGCAATACTCTTAACAGCAATTTTGTAGTCTGTATTTAGTAATGTAATTGGCCTAAGATTGGTCCTTTCCTTGCTTGGTTATCAAAACAATTATTCCACGCCTTTGTTCGGGTGAAAGTTCTAAATTGGTGAAAGCATAATAAAAAACCTACAACAAGATCACCGAATAAAAACCAAAAATGCTTATAGAAATTAGCAGAAAGACCGTCATAACCAGGAGATTCATCTAGACTATAGCGGCTTGTTATACAGTGCTTACACTTCTCATTAGTAAGCATAACCTTACAAGAGGAAGAATCCTCTACCGTTAACACTTGACCCAAATCTAAATTCCGAAAATAATTGCAAGGGTCTAAATTATCAGAAGAATACAGATTCTCATAAAAACTTTTCCTTTCATGAAGAATATCCTGATTTGTTTTAAATGGAATATTTTGAATGGAATATTATACTGAGACTCATTCCGTTTTTCAAGAGTGGGGAAATAACAAGTATTCTTTTCACCGACCTCGACCCAGTACCTTTCATTTTGATATCGTATATATGATTAATTGTGCATAAGTAGTTTCAGACCAATTTTCATAAAGGCGTTTTTCAAGCTCAGAAATAGTTAATCAGTTCACATTCATACTTACGAGCCACATTCTTACTATAAGTACCGTAATGCTTTCCTTTCGAATTTTATACTTCACTAATCCCCATTGCAATGCAGCGTTTTCATGAATGAAGTGTCTACTAACCCGGTTTGTGATAAGATTTAGAATTATAGCTAACTGTGCTGAACATATTGTCAGTATCTTGCTAATCATTCAATCAGCAATAGGGGGGGGGGGGAATCATGCTTGCATATGCTAAAAATACCATTTCAGGAGCAATGTATAGGGTGCCCAACATGGGATGTGTACACAAATGCCGTTCACTTGAAAAATTATGTGGGGGGGGGACCCCCTGTGTCACCCCCTGGATGTCCCGCACAACTCCAGGCCTGTTCTCGCGAAAACCAATCGAAACCAGTCAGATCGGGGACAGGTCGGCGACGGGCTACACATCTCTTCAGGTTCACACGAGAACCAGGCGAAACCAGTTGGGTTGGAATTAGGCCCTACTTGGAAACTGGGGTCAACGGGAGAACATTTCCAGTGTTGCCACTTGTTGTTCCAGTGTTGCCACTTGTTTTTTAATTGTTGTCAGCATGAAATGCGGGGTGCACGAGGAGCGTAGGACACGCCCCCTCCCCTCAAAAAAATTGTTTCCCCATGTACCCCCGGAATGTGGAATGCATTTTTTTCGTATTTTTTATCCCACAAGGTAAGTTTCGTTCCCCCACTCGCTGAGAACAAATCCTGGCAAAACCATTGCATCCCAGTGGCACATCGGTGTGTGTCCGTTGGACCACTTTGCCATTCTGTCCCTAACCTTCGCAGCAGGCTTGAACATGTACATGTTTGGCGGACTAATCCGTCTCTAGATTAGGCTCACCTTCCAGGAGGTTGTGCTGCGAAATAGATCCTTCATGGTGACCCACCATTTGGAAACCCACGTATTTTCGGCCTCGCTCTCGATGTACACCAAGTGACCGGTACTGCCTTTGGGTGCTAAGGTTGCGCAATTGGTGTTGGCAACGGACCAACTCTGCGGGTACTGAGCCATGTACCTGGAACGAATTAATTAAATATTATTATTAGACTGCCCAACTACGTGGAAATATGTTAAATAAATACTAACAAGGTGATGTGGATGGCGCTACGGCGTCACTGAGGCCATACGAATGCATACACTGCTCTGTTACACCTGTCGATGTGGGTGGCGCCTTTATGTTGTTCGGGAAAAGACGTTATAAAAGGTAGACCCCAGACTCAAAATGGCGGATTGACCATCCATGGAGGCACAAATAGCGGGTCGCATATTTTTACGGTCATTTCAGCCAATCACCGTTATCTATAGTGTGATTACCAGTTATGAATATTCACCAGAAATTCGTTGTATGCACCCAATCCACCGAGTTTATACCGCAGAATGATGTCTTCTCACAACCTCCAACCAACCTAATATCTATAGTCTCCCTAACCTTACCTAACTTCTCAAGAAAAAAAGTAAACAAAGGAAAGTAAATGTCCGGGGTTCTTGTATGTTTAATCACATGTTTCTCGAATCCGCTGGACGTGTGTGTGTGTGCGTGCGTGCGTGCGTAACACTGCTTGTGACCTCAATGATGCGAGGTCGGATTCTTTCTATACTTGGGTGGTGGATGACCCATAGTAAGTACATGGTTTATGTTGTTATTAGAGGTCAAATGTCATTTGAGGCCAACAGAGGTCAAATACTGATAACTTTGTAAATACCGTAATTTGATAGGACAAACTTCAATGGAGCTTATACTTGGTATGTGTGTTTTTCGTAGCTAGTTCATGATCTCTGTTGTCTTTAGTGGAGGTCAAAGGTCAATAGAGGTAAAACAGTGAACAATTTGTAAACACCATGACTTGATGAGGCAAAAAATATGCGAGCTCATACTTGGTATGTGTATCCATAATAGTTAGTATATGATACTTCAACAGAGGTCAAACACTGAAAACTTTGTAATCACCGTAACTTGATAGGGAACTTCAATTCAATTGAGCTCATACTTCGTATGTGTGTTCATCATAGTTGAGGTCAAAACATTGTAACTAACATTAATTTGATAGAGCAAACTTCAATTGAGCTCAAGCTTGGTATGTGTGTTCATCAGTCAGTATATCTCTATTGTTTTTTGTGGAGGTCAAAGATCATACGAGGTCAAATGCTGAAAACCCTGTAACCACTGTAACTTGATAGGAAAAACTTCAATTGAGCTCATACTTGGTATGTATGTTCATCATAGTTAGTATACATGGGCCCCGTTTTTGGTTGAGGTCAAAGGTTGAGGTCTGAGGTCAGCAAAGGGTCAAATAGTGAAAACCTAACAAGCGTAATTTGACAGAGCAAACTTCAATTGAGCTCATACTTGGTATGTGTGTTCATCATAGCACACGAATTGAACCCTGTTGTTTATGATTGAGGTCCAAGGTCAACAGAGGTCAAATAGTGAACTTCTTGTGATAGCACATGGACCTTGTTTTTTATTGAGGTCAGAAGTCATCTGAGGTCACACAATAAAATCAGGTTCAAAATATAAAGGCAAGGAATCACGAAGCCCTCGGATTTTGTTTATCTTTTACCTATTTTTCACATCGTGTCAAAGTCTACCATCTTCTTACCGAAAAGTAATATATTAAATTTGATTCTATACTCCACAGGTAACCGGTGCAACGAACGCAGAATACTATGATATGGGGTGCCAAAGTCATAGCAGTTAACAACCAGTCTGGCCGCGCTATTTTGCAAGCGTTGTAATCTATGAACTAATTTACGTGGTATACCATAGAGCAGACTATTACAATAATCTAAATGGCTATGTGTGACCAATCCAATGTGTGCAAACCAATTTTGCCAACATTACTAACGTGTTGTTCCATTCTCGTGTGATCGTCTGACTAATCTAACTGTAACCGTGGGACTATCATGTACTGCGGCTGCTTTAGTTTTATAGTGTGTATAGATACAGGGAAATACGTATGGGGCCCGCGGGAGTTTCAGTAGGGTCTGGAGGCGAAGCTCCGCCGGTGGGGGACCAGAGGCGAAGCCCCGAAAGCTCCTGTGTTTCGAGCAGAGGCGGATTCAGTAATTCGTGAATGGTGGTGACTACCGTCTTGATCTGTGTCCTGTGGGAGACCCCACCCCTTGCGATTTTTATTAATATAGATATGCAAAAAAGAGGTCTTAGTCACCCCCTGTATCTTTTCTGTTACGGTATTTATGATGTATTAGTCATTTTAGAGTAATTTCATAGACTATACGGTCCCATAACTCAGATGTCTTTACGAAGTGACATGGGTTAGCGGGAACCAATAGCTGCCGCACAAATGTGAGGCAACCCTCAATAGGGCGAACCAATAGCTGCCGCACAAATGTGAGGCAACCCTCATGCACAAAGAGCTAGGAAAAAGAAGAAAGATCCAGCTTATTAATCATAGATTTAAAAAGCTGAAGATTGAAAGTGGGCGGGAACACATGCTGGGGGAGCATATTCCAGGCACGCGAAGTGCGAGGAAAGAAAGAGCGAGCCTAGGTTTCGGTGCGGTGGTGAGGAATACGCAACCGAAAAGGGTGACCAAACGGAGATGAAGGTGTAATACGGGACATCTGAAGCAGTGGAGGAACATCACCACGAAGTTCAGAGGAGCACTGACTGTGAAAGAAACGACAGAGAAGACAAAGGATAGACACCGACCTACGGTGAGACAAAGTCGGAAGAGTGGCAGTGAGAGAGCCAAGACAAATAGCCTTTCTCTGAAGGCGCTCAAGGACACGAAGGGCGATAAAAGAAACGCCACCCCAAATATAGCAACCACTCCTTTAAGGAGCGAAATTGTGCCTTATAAAGTAGAAGCTGGAGTGGTGTGAAGTACTTTCTTGCACGAAATGAAAAACCCAACTTTTGAGGCGTTGGAGGCAATGGTCTTGATGTGAGAACGCCAAGACAAATTGCTGAACATTTCCATACCAAGAATGCGGAGAGAAGCAGCTTGGGCCTTGGGGGAGAATCTGATCAGCCATAGAGAGAAAAAGCACATTGGAATCGCGATGACGAGAAATAAGCAAACTCTAGGTCTTAGATTGGTTCAACGTGACCAGGTTATCAGAACCCCAGATGGAATCCAAATCAGCATTCAATTGGCTGGCAACTAAGGTTCGATCAATAGTAAGATCAGCCCTACTGCATTGGGTCGACTGATGGAGAGTAGAGTC